>SEYY01022758.1:175000-176742 GCA_009176605.1 Armadillidium nasatum | reverse complement strand
TCCAAATATATCTTTATTATATGTTAACTATGCAGATATATTATAAACAGGAATGTCGGAAGTAACTTATCAAAACTAGCTATATACATCATAAGTGCCTGAAATATCAAAATGCAAGAATACGAATAAATGGTAAATTTCGCTTGTAATCCAATTTTCAAAAGCTGATATTTTAACAGCACAATATTTGCAATATTTAGGCAAGGCAGTTTACTTAAATTTACTTAGAACCTATTAACAGTCAAAATTTAAGAAAATTTTATAATAATTTTACATTTCTTATAACTAATAACTTTAATTAAAGATAAATATCATGCTGAGTACAATTCTTTTATGGTATATTTTCATCATGACATATTAGGAAATCATGGGTCGTATCTACATCACATAGCTCATACCTATGCCACATCAGTCATATCACATACAAACCTTTGATTTCGTATCGTAGGCTGCCCATGTGTCTGAACGTCGTATTCTATCAGCTGTTTGTTAAAATTTTTTTTTTATTATTTTGAACTTTGGGTTAAAAATAACAAATGACTAAATTTGTTTATATTACTAATTTTTATATATATATAATATTATATTATTATATATATATATATAATATAATATATATATAATATATATATATATATTTATTATATTCAATTGATATGAATATTATCATTCGCAGAATGTACTTATATATACTAGAATGATAAATATATGATAGTTTATCAAAATCTTTCGAAATCGCTATCGACCTTGCAGAGCAATACTTAGGGTCCGTATCCGGATCCGAAAATAGAATGTGCAAGGTTTGGGGTGGTGCCGGAGCTGGCAAAAAATTTACCGGTCAGCTGTCCTGTTTGCAAAGATCATGATAACATCGAAATTTACATAGAGGAAGAAATATAACATTGATAAAATCATAATTATAAAATAAAACATATAATAAATCATAATAAAACAAAATATAAAGTGTTTTCAAGCAAGACAGAATATGTTAATTAATAAATAAAATTTTAAAATAATAAAATAAATAAATAAAACTATTTTTTCTTTTAAATTTTTTTTTTAGAGAAAAAAAAAAGAAAATAATAAAATTAATTTTTTTTTTTTTTTAAATAATAATATTTTCTTAATTTCTTATAGTAAAATAAGTTAAATAAAATACAAAAGATTTAAATGAAACAAAAATTAAAGAAAATTTTGACTTTATTACTATTAATAAATTTTAAAATATTTTAAAATTTTTAAAAAAAAAAAAAAAAAAAAAAAAAAAAAAAAAAAAAAAAAAAAAAAAACAAAAAAAAAAAAAAAAAAGAAAAAAAAAAAAAAAAAAAAAAAGGAAAAAAAACATTCCACTCCACACTAAAAGTTACCTATAATAAGGAAGTCAAACCTGCAGTGGAAAATCCTCATATTCTAACTGAAGATTCTTAAGAGCTTAGGTCGCATATTAATGAAAATGTCTAAATCATTGACAATGAGTTTTGAAATGCATTTTTGACTAGGTATCTTTACATAAGAAACAACACAAGTGTATAACAACAAAGACTCTGTAGAAAAATCTTAAAACACACGATCAGCAATAAAAAAATAATTGCTGGAATGACTGGTGACAATACAGTACTAAAATCACTGTATGAATAATGGTTATTTACAGAAATTTATGACTAGAAAATTGATTTTTCATATAAAACATATGGAACAATAGGATAACAAAATAAGATAAGAAATAAAAAATGAATGAAAAA
>SEYY01022758.1:157500-160000 GCA_009176605.1 Armadillidium nasatum | reverse complement strand
TTTTAAAAGAAAAGTTTGTAATATTATAATATTAATATTAGAAGATATTCATTTATCTTCTCTGTATAACAATAAAATAAAAACAAGAATTTGCGATAAATCCTGCAAAATAATAATAATAATAATAATAATAATAATAATAATAATAATAATAATAATAATAATAATAATAATAATAATAATAATAATAATAATAATAATAATAATAATAATAATAATAATAATAACAGTACGTTCTGCCTAACTTACCTCCTATGCATTCACCGACGATTTTGGCCGTTAGAATAAGCAACAGATGAATAAATGATAAAAAAAAAGAAAGAAAAAAAATACAAATATTATTAGTACATTAAAGCATTATCATCACCATCATATCTAGCAATAATAAAAAAAGATAAAATAAAATCTTGAGAGAGAAAAATAAAACTTGATTAGTAAGCTAGAATTAGCTACCAAAATTATTTAAAAAATTTTTTCTTTTCTTATTTCAATAATAAAAAAAATATACTGTTATAATAAAAGGCCTATACAAAAAGTAGATATTATTTCAGGAAGCTTAACCCAAAATTTATTATGTATATTAATGCCCAATTAATTTTCCAGTATTGAAGATGAATATAAAAAAAATAAGAAGCAATTGGGTAAGTAATAAAATTAATGAAGAAAAAATTTGCAGTAGAAACCTTTAATCCATTATTACATCATGTCCATGTCCATTGTTACTGTAAAGCTATTAAAAACCATCTCTGATTGTTAGTAAATTTAATTCATTTACTTTTTTTTTTTTGTGTGTGTGTGTGTGTATGTGCGTTTTTTTTATTTTTTTGTTTTTGTATGAGTATTAATATATATATATTTTCCTTTTCATAGGCTATGTGTAACTGTTTTTAATTCTGTCTCAAAACCCCCTTTCGTATGAATAACTAGTAACTGGGAAACCATTTTGCATTTTTTAATTTTTTAAAAGAAAAGTTTGTAGTATTAAAATTAGAAGATATTCCTTTATCAGCTCTGTATAACAATAAAATAAAAACAAAAATTTATTTATTTTAAAGCTAACTGGGTTTCATCAACGTATTGAATGCCTCATTATTATTATATTTGAGACTCTTACTGCAGTATTGTGTGGAGGGAGTAAAAGGTTAAATTAAGTTAATTGCATGGTTACTCTGGGTATGCCACATACTATTAAGGCTACAGATGGCCAACACATACGAATGCACAAGTAAACCACACATTCTCATAAGCATATACACAAAACAAGCATCCTGAATAACTCATAACCATGTGAATCAGTTAACATTAAGTGTTCTTTGATGTATGACAGAAGTTGTTAGCATTGCTCAAATTCATATTTTGCGTTTCATATTGTAATTTTACCTTAGAAATAATATCCTTAGCTCTGGATTCGAAAAGATGCTCTAACTTCTGCACATCTACTGCAACTGGCTCAACTGTGTCCCAAACGGTTGGAGTTTTCTTCATTCTATCTTCCCGTATCTATAATTTACGTAAAATTTAAAAAACATAAAGTGTAAACTGAACAGTTCACTCTAAAAGAGCAATTAGTGGGTTTCTATTTCAGGCTATTTAATCATGGCTATTTAAATCATGGCTATTTAAATCATGGCTATTTAAATCATGGCTATTTAAACTTTTGATTGGGTAAAACTTTTAAAGTAATGGAACAATAAATACTTGGGGAAAAATTTGGAATTCACCGTAATAACATTAGCATAAAACTCAATTCTTTCATTTTAGTCAAAAGTAAACCAGAATCTTTGAGCTACTGATAACATCATTTATTATTAATTTTTATTATTATTATTATTATTATTATTATTATTATTATTATTATTATTATTATTATTATTATTATTATTATTATTATTATTATTATTATTATTATTATTATTATTATTATTATTTTTATTACCTCTTTCCAAAATAGTTTGATGGTTTTCTTAGACTTATTCCTTTTGTTTGTACCAATAGTAGGGGGAGGTGGAGGAATCGGTCCATTTGGTTGGCTGAGGGAACCACTATTAGCTTCGTCGTCAGTATTGGCATGCCCATTTTCAAGGGGAGGAGGAGGAGGTGGTATGCCTGGAGCCATAAGTGGAGGCGGTGGTGGAGGTGGAGGAGGCGGGGGTACACCCCCGTGGGTTATGGAATAAATATCATTGTCATCTTCTTCATTGAGGTCGGTAAAATCTAGATCGCAAAGTTCGAGTGGTCGATTCAGTTGGTTAACAAGATTCTCCCAGTGGATGTCGTTCTCGGATTTCTTCGGGGGTTCTGGGGATTTCTGGGGTTTCAATTCGCTTTTGGAATGAGCTTTTAGAAGGTCGCCTTTTGCCTTCTGAATTCTTCCTGACACGTCTCCTAACCTGGTTAACCTCTCGTGTTCTGCAGCTGTTAGAGAGCCTCCCCGGGATAATTTTTCCAACATTTCCTTCAATATATATATATATATATATATATATATATATATATATAA
>SEYY01022758.1:145000-147500 GCA_009176605.1 Armadillidium nasatum | reverse complement strand
ATACAAAACTGTATCAATGTTTACTCATGCCAACTATTTTGGGTTATGACTCATACTTTATTAGAAATTGAGAGGCGAAATATTGCCATAAAACCGAGTTTACAAATAGTAATCATAAGCTCTTTGCAAACTTAAATAAATATAAAGGCTGCACGGTAACTGAGATTATGATGTTACTGATGACAGTGATATGCTTAGTCATGATGATTATGGTGATCTCATGAAAATTATGATTGCGATGATGACTATGGAGATTTTAATTATAATGACGATATCAATGATGATTATGATGTTACCGATTAAAGTGATGTGCTTAGTCATGATGATTATGGTGATCTTATGATAATGATGATTGCAATGATTATTATGGAGATCTTAATTATAATGACGATAGCAACGATTATGATGTTACTGATAACAGTGATAAGCTTAGTCATGATGATTATAGTGATCTTATGATAATGATGAATGTGATGATGATTATGGAGATCTTAATCATAATGACGATATCAATGATGATTATGATGTTACCGATTAAAGTGATGTGCTTAGTCATGATGATTATGGTGATCTTATGATAATGAAGAATGTGATAATGATTATGGAGATCTTAATTATAATGACGATAGCAATGATGATTATGATGTTACCGATTAAAGTGATATGCTTAGTGATGATGATTATGGTGATCTTATGATGTGAATGATGAATGTGATGATGATTATGGAGATCTTAATTATAATGACGATATCAATGATGATTATGATGTTACCGATGATGACAGTGATATGCTTAGTCATGATGATTATGGTGATCTTTTGAAAATAATGATTGCAATGAATATGGAGATCTTAATTATAATGACGATAGCAATGATGATTATGATCTTAAATATGATGAATGTTTCGTCATGATAATTACGATGAAAATTATGGTAATTATTCTTATGATGACGAGAACTACAATGCACATTATTATGACCTTCATTTATGATAAAGTTAAATGAGATGATGATTGTGATCTCAATTTATGATGGATAATGACAAAAGTGATCTTTATAGTAATGACGATGATTGTGATGATTATGGTGATCTTAATCATGATGACATTGATTACGATGATGATTATGATTTATATTGCTTATGCGATGATGATTATGGCAATCTTCATTATAATGAAGACGATTACGATGAAGATTATTGTGATCTTATTAACTTAAAATGAAAATAAGATAATGAAAGTAAGATAATGATTTTGGTGATTTTAGTTTATGATGGCAATGATTACGATGATGATAAAGGTGATATTTATTTTGATGAATATGATGAACATAATGCCTTATAATTTCGATAATATGGATGAGAAAGATAGTTCATAATACTACAGTTATGAGAGATATTAATGACATTCTGTTCTATTTACTACTACTACTTCTGCAACAACTGCTGCTGTTACTACTACTACTACTACTAATAATAATAATAATATTAAAACTGCATTTTAAGGCTTTCAATACTTCTAGTTTCTGAATTTGAATAATATTAAAAATAATAATAATAATAAATAATAATAATAATAATAATAATAATAATAATAATAATAATAATAAGACCATATGCGTATCCCTACAATTATTTTTATTGGCAAATTATTTAAAGAAATTTAAAATATATATATTATTATATATTTATTAAGAACTGGCTTGGTTATAGTGGTAGAGTGTTAGTCTCTTTTAACAAAATGTTGAAAAATGAAATTTAATAAAATTAATAAAATTAATAATAATAAAATAAAAAAAATAAATAAAAAATAAAATTTAATATTATATATATATATATATATATATATATATATATATATATATATATATATATATATATATATATATATATATATATATATATATATATATTATATATATACCAATGTGAAGCTACTTAATATTGGTTTCGAAGAAATGCACTAAGGCCAAAAATGAAAGGTTTAATGATAATAAGATATAGATAATGCAACGGCCTCTTTAGGCTTTCAATACTTCCACCTTTTAAATAATAATAATAATAATAATAATAATAATAATAATAATAATAATAATAATAATAATAATAATAATAATAATAATAATAATAATAATAATAATAATAATAATAATAATAAATCGACCTCTTTAGTCTTACAAAACTTCCACATTTTGAAGATTTCTATCTTCCAAGTCAAGCGCCGACTGGGTTTTTCCCAATTAAACGATAATCGTCCTTTTTTTCCCCTTTAACTCGTATCCAATAAATGACCTTCGATGTATCATCTTAATTAATTTTAAAAGGAGTGATTAATTAATTATGTTAATTAATTAAATATTTAATGAAGCAATAAAAAAAAAAAATTAAATATTTATATATATATATATATATATATATATATATATATATATATATATATATATATATATATATATATATATATATATATTATATATATATTTATACATCACACCGTATCC
>SEYY01022758.1:80000-82500 GCA_009176605.1 Armadillidium nasatum | reverse complement strand
AACAATTCTCGCAATCAAAGGTACCAGTTCGAACCCAAAGAATAAACTCTTTTCTTTGTCTTCCAGTTACAGAACTTACGACTTTATACCTATTATTTTGGGTCTTTGTTAGAAAAACTTAACTATATATATATATATATATATATATATATATATATATATATATATATATATATATATATATATATATATATATATATATATATATATATATATATATATATATATATATATATATATATATATATATTAACATATACCACCTATATCATAAGCCCTATATATATATATATTATATATATATATATATATATATATATATATATATATATATATATATATATATATATATATATATATATATATATATATATATATATATATATATATATATATATATATATATATATATATATATATATATATATAGGGTGCTTCCAGGGTAAGTGTCCAAATTTTGTAAATGGATTAAGATGCACAATGTTGTTCATCCTTGCTTTTACTTCTGAGTATACAGTAACATGTATCAATGGCAATGTAAGAGTACATTATTATTTAGATATATTATTTATTAAAACCGAGAAAATTTGTAAAATAAATAACAACGATTAGTGTAATGATTTATCGCTCACAATGGATTATCGGAACTATAATTTTACATTGCTGTTAAGTCTAAATCCAGAGTTCGAAATACCTTTTTCGAGCATAACATAATATGAATTTTTATTTTTTATTTTTAGCATATACAAAGTTTGCACACGTACTCCGGGAACACCCTATATATATATATATAATATATATATATATATATATATATATATATATATATATATAATATATATATATATATAATATATATATATATATATATATATATATATATATATATATATATATATATATATATATATATATATATATATATATATATATATATATATATATATATATATATATATATATATATATATATATATATATATATATATATATATATATATATATATATATATATATATATATATATATATATATATATATATATATATATATATATATATATATATATATATATATATGTGTATGTTATACATGTGTGTGTGATTGTGTTTGTGTATATGTATGTGTGCGTCTCGAGATTCGAGCTTAATTGTACGTAAGTAAATATAAACAAACGAAAAAGTAAGAATATTTATAAAGCTGTAGAGTACGTATTTCATTATGCATACCCCGCTTCTCATCACACACTCGTCTTCAGACAAAGCCCTTCCCGTGTTTATAAAAGAGATGCAAAAGAAGAATTTGGTGTTTACACGAGACGGTGTTTATCAATCTTTGGGCAAAGACACTTTTCGAGTTCAAAAACTTCAAATTATTTTTTTTTTCTTCTTATTTTTGTTTCATAAATATGATTTGTTGAAACTAATTTTTTCTTATTCTTTTGTGTTATTTATACGTTTTTCTGTATCTTTTTCCTTACAATGTTTTTGTTAGATTGTTACGATATGTGGGTGTTATTCAAAAGAAAGTTATTAAAATTGTTTGGATATTTTGAACTTTTAAAGGTAATAAACAATTTTAGGAAACAGGTGAAATGGTAGAATTATATACATGATAAGATGCAGTTCAATGTAATTAATCGGATTTACAGTTAGATAGATAGATATATAGATAGATAGATAGATAGGCGGATAAACAGACAGACAAATAGATAGATATATAGATAGATAGATAGATAAATAAATAGAGAGAGAGAAAAAGACAGACATGCAGATAGATAGATAGATAGGTAGATAGATAGATAGATAGAAAGATAGATAGATAGATAGATATATAGATAGGGGGACAACAGACAGACAGATAGATAGATAGATAGATAGATAGATAGATAGATGATAGATAGATAGATAAATAGATAGGTATATCGAAATAAAGATATGTAAATATAACAGAAAAACAGGGAGGGACGACAAGCTAGTCAATTAAACTACCATTGAACTAACAGACAGATGAAATAGAATAGACTGAAAAATTTATACCTATACATCTTTCTGTCCAACCATATTTTTGTATCATTTTTCTTCAGTACACAAATAAGGAAACATACATAAAAACATGTATACAGAAAGAAAATATCATACACGCACACACACAACACACACAACATATATATATATATATATATATATATATATATATATATATATATATATATATATATATATATATATATATATATATATATATATATATATATATATATATATATATATATATATATATATATATATATATATATATATATATATATAAGAAAGAAAGAAATAAAAGAGGAGATTGAGTATAAAGAGATCGATTTTGTTGGCCTAATGACCTCCCACATTACGTAACATCAAATTCAATTTGAAACCATTCATTCATAATTTTTTTTTTTTTTCTTTCTTCTCATTACAATAATACCACTCAAAAAGCTTCCGGAAACTTTTTTTTTATTTTTTTA
>SEYY01022758.1:50000-52500 GCA_009176605.1 Armadillidium nasatum | reverse complement strand
ATATATTATAGATATATATATAATATTATATATATATATTATATTAATTTTTATATTAATTAATATATATATTATATATGCTTTATCAAACAGTATGTATGATGTTTGGAATATGCTGAGTGAGCGTGTGACCTATGCTTGTAGCTCGACTTGATATCTCGGTGCGGTATTTGACGGTGCGTCATTATAGATAAGTTTTATGATGCTATGGTGCAGCGTGAGCACCCATTTGCTCCCTCGTGTGCTCTATGGATAAGACAAGGTCGTGTGGGTGTGGCACGTGCACAACATATGAACACGTGGGATTATTATATATTTTAATAAATCTCAGGCTCGGTGTCAATAAGAATTTTTGCCGCACGGCTCGATCCTGGTGTCGGTGATAATCACAAATAAGCAAGGATGCAAAAGAGAAAATTATACCAACGAAACATCAAAGGACCAAACTATCCCATCGCTCTAATGTAATTTATTATAACAAATTAATTTATTATATATATAAATAATATAACGTTAATCTGTTGGTATTAATTATTTATTTGTTTTACCTCAATAGTATATTATATATAATCAAATTTATATTGTTTGTTATATAAAAATTATTTCTAAATATCAAGTAATAGTAATATTATCATTCACTCTTACCAATTGAGATCTCATATGTTACTAAAATTACGATCAAATGATTAGTCAACATATATATTTTAACTATATATATATATATACTATAAATAAAATAAATTTTGTGCAATACAAATAATAAATACCTCAATGGTTTATTACAGTAGTTTAAACCAAAAATAAAAACTAATATTAGGTATTAAACTCATTTAGTTTAACCCTTATAGCAACCCTGATATATGATATATATTATATATCATATAATATATATAATATATATATTATATAATAATTAGTATTAATAATTAACTATATATATATATATATTCAATTAATATATATATTATATTATTATATATATATATATTAATTATATATAATTATATATACTATAATATATAATATTTATATATTATAATTATATTAATATATAAATATTAATATATTATAACTTATATAATTATAAGTATTTAAAATTAATATATATATTAATATTATATATATAATATATATATATATAATGATATATATTATATTATATATTAATATATTTATATAATTAATATAATATAATTTATATAATTATATAATAAATATATCATAATATAATATTATTACTATTAAATTTATAAAAACTAAAAAAAAAAAAAAAAAAAATAATTATATATATATATTTTATTATATACTATATATATTTTTATATATATATTAATAATATATTATAATATATTAATATATATATATTATATAATATAATTATATAATATTAATATATTATAACTCATTAATATTAAATAATATAATTATATATTAATACATATTAAGTTATATTATATTAATATAATATATATATCAATTATTATATCTTATTAATATTTATTACTATATATGTATATATATACTATATATATATATAGTATAATATTACTATGTATAATAAATTATAATATAATAAATACTATATATATTAATATATATATATATAGAAATAAAAAAATAATTCTTAAAAATTAACAAGAAGATAAAGAAGAAAAAGAAAAAAAAAATATATATAAAATATTATATAATTAATATATTAATATTATAATATTATATATTAACTCAATGTGTATTTTGAATTAATAGTTATGCATTTTATAATTTATATTTGTGCTAATGTGAGTATGTGTGCTTCCTAGTGTTGAGTCACAGGCGTTTTTAATTTAAAAAAATTAAGCCATAAAAAAAAAGATAGCCTCATGTTTGACAGATTATTAGACATATATATTATATTTAGTATAAGTGTGTACTAAATAAAAAAGTAAAGCGGTATGAACTGACTAACTGTGATTAGAATCAGGAAATATAAATTCATGGTATATTATAAAGAGTAATTATGAAAACACCAGTTTATATTTAGTGATACTTATATTATATAGTGATGTTACTTGTATAGTGTTATAATTTTAATGATATAATACAATTATTTATGAAGTTATATAATATAGATTGAGTAAGAGTCATACACTCTCATGATTAAATATAGAGTAATATCTTTATATATTGTCGGATATAGAAGGATAACTTAAATATATTGACATAGATTCAAGGTAATAGCCTATCTATATACTTTATAAAAAAAGAAAGGAAGAGAGAGACAGAGAGAGATAGTATTAGAGTGATAGAGAGGATTATATATATAGAGGAATTTAAAGTAGAATTAATATTAGTTAGATAGTGACTGAGAGATGAATAGAGAATATAGAGAGCGAGAGAGGATAGTAGAGAGAGAGAGTGCGAGATGAGAATAGAGACGAGAGTGAATACTATACTTATACTATATAGTATAATGGTATAAGGGTGAGTATTGAGTATGGATGGTATATAGGTAGGGGGGAGG
>SEYY01022758.1:20000-42500 GCA_009176605.1 Armadillidium nasatum | reverse complement strand
ATATAATATCGAGTAATTTTACATTCGAGAAAGTATATTTACATTATATTGACTAATGAAGGCGATGGTAAAGAAGAAATGAGAAAAAGATGCTGGTTCACAAAATTTAGAAAAAAAGTAATGCAAAATAATTTAAGAAGTTAATATATTGAACAAATAATTAAATTCAGAGCAAAAAAGTAATTAACAAGTCGTCTTTAATTTTAACAAGAAAATAACCATATATTTCCTTGCATTGCGAAGACAAACTCGGCAGAATAAAATTCACATCATGCTATCCTGTACGTATCTCATAGGTCAATTATTCTCAACCAAAATCTGCCCCGAAATTTGATGTTTCTGTTCCTCTTCAGTCAGCTAATTGTAAAACTAAAGTAATAAAATATGTGTCGAAGCTGGAAAGTTCAGTTCTGAGGATTTAAATCAACCTTCAATAGAATCAAATTGATACTGATATGGTGTTGGACAGATAATGCACGAGAATAGTCTGCCAATAAAGTGTATTTCATTCCAGTGACCCCAAACCGTTAAATAAAAATTATGTTGTTATTTGGGAAACATTTTGCATCAGAAATTTATGACAAAACCTTCAGGAAATAGATGTAAGTTAAAATGGTACTGGGCAAGCTCTTGCATCTGGTCCCAAGATTCTTGAAAATTTTATGAGCTTACTATGAAAATTCGAGAATCCTATGAACAATTAGAAGAAGAATTGTCGATATCTGAAATATATTGTAAAAAGTCATAAATATATTGTATATTTTAATTTTAATCTTCTCAACAGACTCCTTTCTATTTTGAAAGATTTTCCTTTGGAAGGAAAAATTGAAACAAATAAGTTGCTTTAATGATACTGATCTTCTTTCGATTTCTGATTAAAAACAAATGTAAATAGTACAGAAAATTACCCAACATTAACTAACAAAATGGATGTAATGTAGAGTTAATATTTAATGACTAAAGAGATACTTATTTTACTGTATTAGTGAGTGAACTACGAATTACAATGTTTTTTAATATCAAACATTCATAACAGCTAGTGATCCGATGAAGAGGGAATATATTAAGAACTGGAGCAAAAGTTAAACATTTGTAGGATTCTGAAGTTTGGGAAAATAAAGAGTTGGGGTTCTTCGGGCGTTTCAAAGCCTGCATTGTGATTTCTGCAGGAACATCTGTAGCTAAAACAAGTAAAGTATTTTTCTCCTAGAATAGCGCAATCCCGTACAAAAACGAGCAAGCAGATTCCTAAAATCTAAATTTGAATATGTGGAATGAAAAACGGCAAAAATTAATACAAAAAAAATGATAAATGAATATTACAGAGAATTAAGCTGCAACCGAATCGTTAGTCATAAAAGAATGAATGTATGGGTGTGCATAGAAGAAAGAGAGCCTATTCTATTCTGAGGGGCATCCTCCTTTGAGTAGATACCCTCACTATATGGAAGAGCTTCGAAAGAGATTCCAAGAGGAATTTTTAGCATTCCAGAACATTTTCTCATCTGTTATAGGAAGGATAAATGGAAATTTTGGTATTTATCAAGTAAATTTTCAAAAATATCAAATTTTTAAAGTTCTGTTTTGAAAAAATCAGCTATTACAAACCATTATTATTATTATTATTATTATTATTATTCTTATTATTATTATTATTATTATTTTTATTATTATTATTATTATTATTATTATTATTATTATTATTATTATTATTATTATTATTATTATTATTATTATTATTATATTATTATTATTATTATTATTATTATTATTATTATTATTATTATTATTATTATTATTATTATTATTATTATTATTATTATTATTATTATTATTATTATTATTATTATTATTATTATTATTATTATTATTATTATTATTATATTATTATTATTATTATTATTATTATTATTATTATTATTATTATTATTATTATTATTATGCTATTATTATTATTATTATTATTATTATTGTTATATTATATATTATTATTATTATTATTATTATTATTATTATTATTATTATTATTATTATTATTATTATTATTATTATTATTATTATTATTATTATTATTATTATTATTATTATTACTGTTCTCTTTATTATTATAATTATTATTATTATTATCATTACTGTTGCTATTATTACCATTATTATAATTATTATAAAAATTATTATGATTATTATTATTATGATTATTATCATCATTATAAAATTATTATTATTATTATTATTATTATTATTATTATTATTATTATTATTATTATTATTATTATAAAAGGAAGTTTCTTCCTCCAATGACGAAGCGTAACTTATATTAACTTATTATCGAGATATTAAAATTCCTCTTAAAGGAATTTAGCTATTTTTTTTAGTGACATCATTATTAAACTTTTGTAGATAAAAAAATATATTATGTAATATCATAAATTTTAAAAGATTTATCAAAGTAACGCTCTGTTAATAGAGAAGTATATATATATATATATATATATATATATATATATATATATATATATATATATATATATATATATATATATATATATATATATATATATATATATATATATATATATATATATATATATAAGACAAAGAAAAGTCTTACAGCTCGCCAGGACTCGATACCACTGGCAACAGCGTTGCCGTTGGACAATTTACAGAAATCTCTACCACCAAACTACCCTGCCTCTCCAAAAAGGAAAGGATAATAGAACAGTTTTCAAGCTCTTCTGCTTCGAATCACTGTAGCAATTCGGTAACTGTTATAATCCACAGGAGGGTGCTTGGAACCCCTACCGGGGCTTCATGGCATTCTGCTGGGGAGCTCCTGTGTTACAGGAACAGCCAACAACGCCGATATTAGCAAAACAACTGTTCACCACGAAATTAGCAATGTAAGATAGAGATATATATATATATATATATATATATATATATATATATATATATATATATATATATATATATATATATATATATATATATATATATATATATATATATATATATATATATATATATATATATATATCATTACCGAATAACAACTGCCGAAGCGTCAATCTCTTCAATGTTTTCGTCAATTTCTGCTCTGTTTGCCTGTGCGTCGTGAACTTTAACCTCTGATGCATCAATTTCTTGAATTGGTTCTACAAATTATGATATATATATATATATATATATATATATATATATATATATATATATATATATATATATATATATATATATATATATATATATATATATATATATATATATATATATATATATATATATATATATATATATATATATATATATATATATATATATATATATATATATATATATATATATATATATATATATATATATATATATATATATATATATATATATATATATATATATGAAACGAACAGCGAATGTTTTAAATACATAATTTAAATATTACCAAGCAAGTTATGAAAAAAAAAAAAAATCAAGGCAGGAGTTTCTGATGGCTCACAAATAAGAACATTAATAAAAGACAACAATTTTCCTGATCATATGAATGAACGCGAGAAAAATGTCTGGTTTTCTTTTGTGAATTTGGTAGAAAACCTTTTAGTCAATTATAGGGCAAATAACTAAGAATAAATTGAAAAAAAAACTATTAAGAGACTACAAGTTAGGCTGCAATATGAGCTTAAAAATGCATTTTTTAAATAGTCATCTTGAACAATTTTCAAGTATATTAGTCGAACAAAGTAAGATATTCCACCACTATATCAAAATTATGGAAGAACGGTCCCAAGGGTGCTGGGATTCCACATGATGGTTGATTACTGCTGCTGTTTGAAAAGAGACCTTCCAACAACAACAACAAGCAAATACACTAGAAAGTCATATAAAAAAATTATCCGAAGAGAAAGTACCATATTTTTAGTCATTTCTATCGTTATTACGTAATTATACTGTAGTTTGAACTGTTCGTATTCATAAAACTTGAACAAATTTCTTGGTGCAATTTATTTTTTGTCCTAATTGGAAAAATTTTGAAAATGGCAAATAAGGTGTTGATAAGAATCAGGACCTGATAGAGAGCCAAACCTAATTGAAATTTATATTTTCATCGTACTCAATTTCATTAGAATCATGTGTCAGATATTCAGTAAAATACGTGCTTTCCATTGTTATGCTTCTGCATCACAGTTTGAGAGCTCTAAATTTCAAGTATTAGCATTTTGCATGTCTGTCCATGTTCTCATATATTAAAAGTTTTAAAATCACTGTTTTGAAGATAATATCATACTATATATATTAAAATTAAATATGCTTAAACATGTGAATAAAAAGGAAAGTAAATACAGTTTAATTATTATAAAATTATTAAAATTATGGAAATGGAAATTTTTTAAATATACATTTTTAATTTCATAGTCATCGTCATAGTTAAATTTACTTCAATCGTCATCGTCATCGTCATTGTCAAAATATTCTTAATCGTTTCCTATCACTATATATATATATATATATATATATATATATATATATATATATATATATATATATATATATATATATATATATATATATATATATATATATATATATATATATATATATATATATATATATATATATATATATATATATATATATATATATATATATATATATATATATATATATAAGTGTTCGATAAAAATCCATTTTCTTTATCAACTTATTTTAAATGGATAAATAAATCAATTTATTAATTTCGTAACAACCTTTGATCGTGTTAATTTTAAAATGTAAAAAAGCGATTTTGAATTCATTGCTTCTTCGCGTGTGTTTGGATGAAGATTTTTTAATGTGAGATTGGATGAAATTTTTTTATTAATGCTTGAAAGGAAATTGAGTTAAAATTTAATAGGTTTTAATAAAAAATTCATGTCTATTATTATTATTATTATTATATATATTATATATATATATATATATATTATATATATATATATATATATATATATATATATATATATATATATATATATATATATATATATATATATATATATATATATATATATATATATATATATTGGTGTTCGAAAGGTCCCACATCATAAAGAACATAGATCATGGTCTAATTTATTAGTTTTTTTTTATATATTTTATTATTATTCCTATAAGAAACGTTATTAATGGATCAGTTAGGAGAATCTGTTCTATGTACGAGTCTCTGAGTTAGAACTTTGTTTAGCACGTCTTCCTCGATATTATGACACTATGACTCGAAGTAACCACAGGATGCAAAAATAACTGGAATTAGGTCAAGTGACCTTAAAGTTCACTCTCTGGGTCGTTTGTATAAAGTTCACCTATTCAAACAAGTTGAAATCGAAAGATCACCGCATAGATATAGCATAAAGTAGTGAAAAACCAGTTTGCATGAATTAGCCTGGTTGTTCACCTTTCGGATCCAACTCAAGCATAAGTAGAACTCCCAAAACCATCAGATGTTTTCACCTGTTCCTGTACCGGGAAAGAAGACTTTGTTGTTGGCATCTCGAGTCATATTATGTCTTTGTTCTACTTGTAATTGGTCTCCGATATTGATACATACAATTTGGTTTTCATTCTACCAGTTTCGATGATTCTACTTACTCACTTTTCCATTCACATAAAATTAGATAAAAACTAATGTATGAATAAACATATAATAATGGAATAAATTTTTAGAAAGAAAATAGGCAAATAAAATAATAATAATAATAATAATAATAATAATAATAATAATAATAATAATAATAATAATAATAATAATAATAATAATAATAATAATAATAATAATTAATAAAATTTATCGCCATCTAAATGCTACTTTGATTGGGGACTTATCGGATATATATATATATATATATATATATATATATATATATATATATATATATATATATATATATATATATATATATATATATATATATATATATATTATATATATATATATATATATATATATATATTAGCCACCAGATAAAAACAACGATTTAGACTTATTTGAAACTTTCACTCTAGGAATAAATTTACCCTAAAGAGAAAAAGATGCTTAAAATCTAAGATGCATCGGGACCATAAATCCCAAAGCAAAAATATCTGACAAGGTAATAAAACCATAGATGAAAAAGATCTCTTTTAAGGGGAAAACAAATAATGCTATTTTTTATGCTTATGAGTTCAGCTCCATCTTGTATTATGTTTATGAGGTAATTATGCGAGTCTTTAAAAGAAGTGGAGGTTTGCAAGAGAGGTCAGACTGAGAGGAGTGGGGGAGGGTGGTCTTTAGGTGAAGAGGTTAGATCACATCTGATAGGTCAGGTCACATTGGCGAGTGCTGAAGATTATGTTTTTAACTTTAAGGCAAGAGATATATAAAATTATATCTATATATATATATATATATATATATATATATATATATATATATATATATATATATATATATATATATATATATATATATATATATATATATATATATATATATATATATATATATATATATATTACACCTGTTGGAAAAGGTCGATGACCTACCAATGTTACAACAGAGTTAGAAGGTAGTCAGAACCAGGGAGAAATTAAAGATCGACATGTCACAACACAAGGAGTTTGATGATGTGCGAGTCAAAGGAAGTTGGTTAAATAGATAAAAGAAATGTGTTCAAGACTTTATCAGTAGAATATATATAAGCTTAAGCATAGCTGTTAAGTCTGGGGTTGGAGAGTTGGACAAATAAATGATGAGAAAATAAATGATGAGAGTGTGTAAGAAGACGTGTTCCCCGAGCCTTTCTCATCAGAGGAGAAATGCAATGGGAGAGCTTAGTAGAATAGTGTCCGATATATATATTATATATATTATATATATATATATATATATATATATATATATATATATATATATATATATATAATATATATATATATATATATATATATATATATATATATATATATATATATATATATATATATATATATATATATATATATATATATATATATATATATATATATATATATATATATATATATATATATATATATATATATATATATATATATATATATATATATATATATATATATATATATATATATATATATATATATATATATATATATATATATATATATATATATATATATATATATATATATATATATATATATATATATATATATATATATATATATATATATATATATATATATATATATATATATATATATATATATATATATATATATATATATATATATATATATATATATATATATATATATATATATATCAAGAAAAAGCAAATGAGAAATAAATTAGAAATAAAAATAAAAATAGGATTTCAAAAATAAATTTAAAGAGTAAAAAAAAAAAAAACAAGGGATGGATAATAAATAAAAACAAATATATAGATATTAAAAAAAATAAACAAGAAAAAAATTGGACATAATAAATATAAATAAACAAGAAATAAATAATAAATAGAAATAAATAAGAAATAATAAAAATATTAGAAATAAATAATTAATATAAATAAATTAAAAATCAGAAAATATATAAATAGGAAATAAACAAAAATAAGAAATAAATAAGAAATAAATTAAAGAACTACAAAAAAAAATGATAAGAAATAAGGAATAAATTAAAGGACTATAAAAGAAGTAAAAATAAATACTAAAAAAAAAAAAAATTAAAGAACAACGAAAGAATAAAATAAATAAGAAATAAAATAAAAAAAAAAAAACTACAAAAAAAATTAAAAAAATAAGAATAAATAAAACAAAAAATTTTCCAGTTTCCTATTAACTCTGATAAATTCCTTATTAATAATACATATACTTAAAGATATTCCATAGATAAAAGATAATAAGGCATCGCAAAAGACATATATATATATATATATATATATATATATATATATATATATATATATATATATATATATATATATATATATATATATATTATATATATATATATATATATATATATATATATATATATACATAAAAGAGGAAATAAATTATTATGATAGAAACTCACCATCTGTTTCATCGGTCATTCCTGACAGTGGTTGCAAAACTGATCCCAGTATCTCATCTATGTTTGAGAGTTTATCTGTTATAATATATATATATATATATATATATATATATATATATATATATATATATATATATATATATATATATATATATAATATATATTATAACCGAATCAAACCCTGACTTCTTAGTTGGCTTAAGTTGGTAAGACAGAGTCTTCCCTCTGTACCACGACAGTACAAAAGAAGAAAATCACACACACACACACATATATATATATATATATATATATATATATATATATATATATATATATATATATATATATATATATATATATATATATATATATATATATATATATATATATATATATATATAGCTAAACAACTAAGTAATGAGACATGTTATGCTGATGGAGACCAAGCTGCCAGCTAGCGATCAGAGTATTTAACTCATACGGGCATCTTTCATCTACAATCTGCCAATCACGCTTAGTTTCAGCTTCAAAGCTAGTCTTTTATGGAAATAAGGAGTCATTTTGTGTAGTGAGTAGAAGAAAGTTTTTACATTTGCATTATAGAACAGAGAGAACATTAAATTCTGTTTAAACTTGAGAAAAGTGCGTCTGGAACTGTGAAAATTATGAAGCAAGTGTGTGAGAATATTTATCTCGTCCAGATATTCAGATGGAATGGATATTTCAAAAGTGGTACAGAATCGATCGAAGATGACGCTAGGCCATATATTTGCTCATGAGGTACAACCTGCCAATGGTCAATGCCAATCATTTTGAGTGCTCTGGAGGGTCTATGGATGAGCGTTTGCAGTGTTAGTCAAAATAACATCAAGCTGCTGGTTCCTTGTTCATAACAATACACCGACTCACCGGACAGCAGTTGTCCAGCAATATTTTACCCTAAACAGATGTACGTGCCTGGTCATCAACATAACTCACGTGTGATGAATTCTTGTTCACAAAATTGAAATTACTGTTGGAACAGAGCCTCTTTGCAGATCTGGAGGATATTCAAAGGTTTGCTCTGTCTAGTCTTTAGGTCATACAAAAAGAAAATATAAAATGGTCCTTTCAGTCTTTAGTAAATCTGCCACTCAATCAGGGAGTGATGTACTTTGATTGAAATAAAGGCATTAATAAATTATTGCCCTTTTAATTTTATTCTCTACTCTTTGTTTTATTACTTATTCATTTAATAACCGTGGCTCAAACGGTAGAGTGTTTGACTCACGTGCTTGATGGCGCCGGTTCTAAACCACTTGGGGATCCTAGGTATATACTACCTAGCAAAGTTCCTCTCCTCGAAAAGTGCAATGCCCGTGAGATGTGAATTTTGTTATATATATATATATATATTATATATATATATATATATATATATATATATATATATATATATATATATATATATATATATTATATATATATATATATATATATATATATATATATATATACTATTATATATATATATATATATATATATATATATATATATATATATATATATATATATATATATATATATATATATATATATATATATATATATATATATATATATATAATATATATATATATTATATATATATATATATATATATATATATATATTATATATATATATATATATATATATATATATAATATATATATATATATATATATATATATATATATATATATATATATATATATATATATATATATATATATATATATATATATATATATATATATATATATATATATATATATATAATATATATATATATATATATATATATATGGTTTTTTATTAAAATGTTACATCAAATAACACAAATATAATGTAATATATTATTAACTAATAATATATTTGAACATTAGTATCAACATTGGTAAATTTTTTGAGTGCATTCTATGAAATAAAAGTTTTAGGTGTGATAAGGAATCTTACTTCTACAAAATGAATTTTATTTTTTTAAAGTTTCTTACCAATGAATAAAGAAAGATTCTTCTTTGCTCTCTCTCGTAGAGAGAGTTTCCTCTTCTTTCTTTCTTCTTTCGCTTTTTTCTCATTATTTTCATTTTGCTTCTCATTTTCTTCTACAACGTTTTCTTCTTTTAGTTTTGCGTCAGTTTTGTCCTCTTCTTCATCTGGTTCTTCATATCCTAACTTCTTTTCCATTTCTGCAAATGAATCCGGAGCTTTATCGTTGCTCAAAAGACAATCGATATCTTTTGTGAATGAAATAAATTTAGGATCTTTCATTTCTGGATATTCTGGACTACTTGGCCATTCAAAAGCATCTGACTCAGCTTGAGTGTCGTCAGCAAGTCCTGCTGTTAAAGGATATCGTCTTGAAGCTTCTGGACTGCTGGGCCATTCAAACTGAATTTCATCTTCTGTTTCTTCATCAAGTTGTGGCATTTTGGAAATTGGTGGGCTTGCATCAGACCATTCTGTCTGATTCATTTCAGTTTCTGTATCAGTATCCCATTGAGTTTTGACATAATTAGTCTTTTTTGAAGCTACAGGACTTCCATCAGGCCATACAAACTCATTATATCCCTCTGTAAAATCAGCTATACTAATTTCTTCGTCATTCTTTTCTTCTGTAGGAAGAATTACTTTTTTAAGAGTAGCTGTGGGACTACCTTCAGGCCAGGCAAAAGGTTCGTACCCATTTTCATTTACTTTTGAAACATTATTTTTAGAACTGCTTTTACTGACAGTCTCTGGGACATCAAAATCTGGCATTTCGCTAATATCACAATCTGTATTATTGCCTATTGAAGGAGATCTTCTTAAGTTCGATTGCTTGGTCTCTTGAATCTGTTCTTTTTTATTCAATTCTGAGTTAGCTGATTTATTTGACACTGATGATTTAATTTTAGCTCTACGAGGGATCACTACATTAAATGTGCATTCAATATCTGCAGTTCCATTTTGTTCCTCAGTTTCTTTCTTTGTTAGCTTCTCGGAATAATTAGAATTAGTTTGTGGAATATTAGAGAGCTTATTCAATCCAGATTTGGACTTCTTTACCGATCTTGATTTTGAAATCGAGAATAAGTAGCCTTCCTCTCCTGCGGATTCACTTGAATCACTTTCCGATGAGCTAGAACTAGAACTGGAACTAGAATTAGAAGATTTTTTTTGTTTCGAGTATATTTTCCTTTCATGACCAATATCCCCATTAACCATATTTTCTTTACTTTCCTTTCTTTCTACTAATTCTTTAGAAGGTGAAACTCCTTTGATGAGTAAATAGTCTTTTTCGGTACTTTCAACCTCTAGCGGCACTGAAAGCTTGTTGTCATCTATTAAGAGAATTCCTTAGAATTGTTTTTAGAATTATTTCTAGATTTTATAAGTCCCTTTGAATTCGTTTTACATACGGATTCTGAATTATTCCTTGTTCTTCTGCCATCTAATAACATTTCTTTTGAAGAAGTTTTACTAAGGTTTCCATCTCTTGATCCTCTTCTTTTAAGTTTAGAAATACTACTTGTCCTACTTCTATTACTCTTGGCTTCACTTTCACTGTCGGAGGAGGATGAACTTGAAGAAGTTCTGCTAGAATGTGCAGCACGTCTTTCTCTCTGCCTTCTAAAGGAACCACTTTTCCTAAGAGAGTCACCCTTACCTTTGGAATGCTTTCTTTCTACACCTTTTGATTTTGATGGTGATTTTTCAATAGATATTTTTACTGGCTGAGAATTTTTATTCTCTTCTACTAATAAATTTTCACTTGATTTATTATTTTCTATATCTTTATTAAGCAGGGATTTGTCAGTCTCTGATTCAAGCAATTCATCTTTTCCTAATTGCTTCAAACTTTCATCTAGCGCTTGTTTTTTCAGTCGACGCAATTCTTCCCTTTTTTCTTCTTGTTGGCGACGTATAATTTCTTCCTCATCAGGATGAATATCCATATTAAGCACAGACTTTCTGTAATCTTTATTTCCAATATCAATACTATTTTGCTTTGTTTCTGTTGATTCATTCTCCACGGTTTTTGTTTCTTTCTTCCTATCTAGCACTGGAGATTTAGGCGGAAGAGGGGATAATTTCTGGACTTCGGCATTAGACTTTAAACTGTTTTCACTTACAACATTTGGGCTTGGAGACCTCTTCTGAGTTTTCTCTTCAAGCCATTTTGATGAAGAAGTTGAAGAAGTAGCTAGCTCGTGATAAGGAGTGGCAAATTTTGAAGATTTTTTAAACGTTGGAGGAGAAACCATCCCTTGGGAGGGCAAAATATCTCGTCTAGATGGTAAACTTGGAGCTGCGCATAAATGCTTTAGAGGTCTACCTGACGCTGGTGTTGTCGAAGAGTCTGACAGCTGTGTTGAAGATTTTGAAAGGATTTTGGAAGACGAGTCTGATTTCTGTACTGAAGTTTTTGGAACTATTTCGGAGGATGAATCTGACTGTTGTGTTGAAGGTTTTGGAACAATTTTGGAGGATGAATCTGACTGTTGTGTTGAAGATTTTGGAACAATTTTGGAGGTTGAGTCTTGCTGCTGTGTTGAAGATTTTGAAAGGATTTTGGAGGATGAGTCTGACTGTTGTATTGAAGATTTTGGAAGAATTTTTGTGGAATTGGCATTTTCAACATTTTTGTCAACTGGAACAGTGCTTTCATCTTTTAATTCATTCTTATTTTTATCATCTTCTTCTTCTGAGTCATCTGACCCAGATGTGAAATCAGCAGGAGCCTTATTTTTTAACTTTACATCATTAATATCAAAACTTGGAAGAACTTTAACAGCGTTTGGTGATAAAAGATCAGGCTTTTTATCTTCTTTTGAGGCGTTTTCCTTAGATTCTTGTGATAATTTTCCAATAGCCGTTTGAAAAGCTGAAGGTCGTTGTAACTTTTTCTCTGTTATTTCTGGTGATTTTGTTTCTTTTATTTCTTGTTGACTCGGAGTGGAAGGGACAGGAGAATATGGTTTCGATGTTGGAGTATCATCGACATGAACTCTGCTTCGCCAACTTTGACTTACTCCTCCTCCTCCCGTATCACTTCCAGCTAAACTATTTTGCCTGCTATATGGTCTATATGAAGTTGGAGTTGATGGAGTTTCCGGAGTTTTAATATAACTATTGCTCCTACTCCATGAATATCTTTTATATGTATCGGCACCTGATCCATAACCCGAACCATAACCTGACATACTGTAATCCGACCCATACCCTGATTTCGCATCTGAATTGTACCCTGACTTATCATATGAAGAGCCTGTTCCATATCTTGAGGAATAGGTTGAAGACCCAAATTTTGAGGGACGGGACTCTTGTATTGTTGGAGTGTGAGGAAGTTCTCTCGTTCGTGTACGTGTAATAGGTACATCGGTTTTCGTTCGATAACTTATTTCGTTTGCAGATTCTTTCGGTCGTGAATATGAAAATTCATTGTTTGTTACACGAGGAGAATTTAGGCCAGAATCTCTTGATCTATAAGAAGTGGTATTTGTTTCTGGCTCCTTTCCTTTGTAAGATGAATAATTTGATTCTCTAGTTCGTGAAGGATTGTAAGAGTCTTTATTTTTGGACAAAAAGGAGGAAGTTGTGGTGTCTGGAATTTGTGGTAACTCTTTCTGTGAGTCTCGCTTTCTTAATGAAGAATAATTTGTTGTAGGTTTGTTTGCTGATATTGTTGAAGATGTAGAATAGTTGGAAACAGGAGATTTGATGCTTTCTCTTGATCTGGATGTAGGAGGCTTTGAAGCATTTTGTGAAGACGAAGAATAATTGAAAGTAGGAGACTTAATGGAATCCCTTGTAGAAGTGTAACTTGGAGCAGGCGATGTAACTCCTGAGTCTCTTGATTTTGGAGGCAATTTTGTCTCACCAAATTTTGAAGCAATGGCTGAAATTCCCCTTCCAGAGTCTCCGGAATATCTTGAACTTGAGTAGGGCAAAGATCCTGAAAGAAATTGAAATAATTAAAAATATATCAAAGTATTAAGGTATAATTTTGTATAATTATCAATTTGCAAATTTTTAAATAAATTTTTGAAACAACAAATAGAGGAGAAGAAGGAGAAAAAGAAGAAGAAGAAAAAAAAGAAAAAAGAAGAAAAAAAAGAAAAAGAAGAAGAAAAAGAAAAGAAAAAGGAAAATAATAATAATAATAATAATAATAATAATAATAATAATAATAATAATAATAATAATAATAATAATAATAATAATAATAATAATAATAATAATAATAATAATATAATAATATAATAATAATAATAATAATAATAAAAATAATAATATATAATAATAATAATAATAATAATAATAATAATAATAATAATAATAATAATAATAATAATAATAATAATAATAATAATAATAATAATAATAATAATAATAATAAAAGAAGAAGAAGAAGAAGAAGAAGAAGAAGAAGAAGAAGAAGAAGAAGAAGAAGAAGAAGAAGAAGAAGAAGAAGAAGAAAATTTCAAAATAATAATGAAAGCAAATAATTTTAGTTTAAAATAATGTAAAGAGACTATAAATAAACATGTTAGGAAAATAGCTTCAAAAATGAAAAACAAAAAGCCGTAGTAAATAAAAGAAAGCAATAAAGATATTAAGCATTGAAGAGACTAAAACTAAGAATGCTTTGCATATAAAATTAAACTTTAAAAAATATGCAGAAAGTACTTTTGCAAAAATATATGAATTTGGAGTATATATATATATATATATATAATATATTATATATATATATATATATATATATATATATATATATATATATATATATATATATATATATATATATATATATATATATATATCCACTGGTGGGCAAAGGCCAGAGGTCTAGTAATTTCCACCAAAGTTGGGAAAATAATTTCATATATATATTATTATATATACTATATATATATATATATATATATATATATATATATATATATATATATATATATATATATATATATATATATATATATATATATATATATATATATATATATATATATATATATATATATATATATATATATATATATATATATATATATATATATATATATATATATATATATATATATATAATATATATATATATATATATATATATATATATATATATATATATATATATATATATATATATATATATATATATATATATATATATATATATATATATATATATATATATATATATATATATATATTATATATATATATATATATATATATATATATATATATATATATTTATATTTTTTTTTTTTTTTTTTTTTTTTTATTATTATTAATATTAATACTAATATCGTTATTAATTCCATTACCAAGTTTAACCTAGCTTTATTATAATAGTATAGAAGCGTTGGGAAATTTTAAAGCTTGTGTTGCTTCAGTAATTTACCTTTGTTCAAAGAAGAATAAGAAGGTCTCCATTTTGAAGTGCCAAAGTCTGGAGTGTGGAAGAGATTGAATAGTATGAAAAAGATTTTTGAATGTGAAAATAGTTTTATTTGAATGTGAAAAAAATGTTAATGAAAATAGAAAATGAATGAGAAAGAATTTTTTTTGGAATGACAGATGATGTTCTTTAATGGAAATGAATGATAAAATTCTGGAGAGAGAGTTTTAAGTAGTTAAAATCTTTAATAAAGTGAATGATAAAATTCTCGAGAGTGAATTGAAGATTCTGAGTATTTAAAAATTTAAAAAACAGGAATCTCTCTATTAAAAGACCATTATGTTTAAAATATTTAAACACATTATTAGTTCTGTCCTATAGTACTTATTATATTAGATCTTTCTAGCGAAGTAATTTGTTCAAGTATCTTTATTCTCTAGAAATGAAGTTCTAATTTGCTTAATATGTTCAAACATCACTTCTTTTCTAGAGTATTAAGCTTAAGCTTTTAAGACATACTAGAATTTCTTTCTAGAATATTCCATATGTTTGATATATTTGCTCCAAGAAAGGATGCCTAAAAAATAGTAGAGTTTAAAAGGATTTAAAAAATCTTCCATTTTGAAATTTTGTCAAGTTCTGCACTTCAATAATTATCCAAAAAGTTTCAACACTATATTTTCAGTGCAGAAAAAGACAAATTTCTTATAAAAAGTAATTTCAAAAATTTATGTTTCTAATGAGAAAAGAAATATGATAAAAAAAATCTATGAAACATTTTTGAAACTTTTCAATTAAGACATTTCTTCCACATATCTTTTACATTTTATAAATTCTTTATTTTCATATTTTTTACATTTTACACATATTTATTTAATTTACATATTTTTTTACATTTGTTTATATATTTATTTTTATTTTATATTTTGAACAGTTTTTACATATTTATTTTCATATTTTTTATAAAAATTCCCAAGTAATAACATATTAAATAAACTCTGCAAGAGCTTTGGAGTATCAATATAATGCCTTTTAAAGTTTATGAAATTAATGCATTTAAACTGGTTTAATTAATTAATTATTTAATTATTATAAAATTAAACGATGGAAATTACAGTAAATCTATAAATTTTCAGCCAATAATCATTTAAAATTATTTAATATTAATTAAATGAAAGAAACTGATATTTTTTTTTTATAATATATTTGTATTGTTTTTAATATTTTCTATTATATTTAATATTTTTTTATCGTTTATTTTTATAATAGATAAATTTATTTTTTATTCTTTTAATATTTTTTTATTATTTATGTTAATATAGAAACAATAATTTTAAACATTATTAATATTTTTTATTACTTATTTTTATTTAGAAACAAAATAATTTTTTAGGTTTTTATAAATTTTGTTATTGATCATTATTTACAAATTTAATTATTTTTACATTTTTTAAATATTTTTAATAAATTTTTTTTATAGTAAATAAATTTTTTTTTATAATTTATTCTTATTTACATAATCTTTGGAATAAAAGAAATTAATATAATTATCATAAATATCACCATATAAAATTAATTTTTTAAAAATTTAAAATTTAATAAATTTACTTTTTATTAAGGAATGAAATATGAATAAAATGTATCACGTGATCTTTTATAGTATCTGTCTTTTACTATCTTACATAATCTTATACAAAACTTTACACTGTAAATCCAATGGAGTAAAAATAACTCAAAATATGAGTTCCGTTTCATAAATGTAATCATTTCTGAGTCTTCACTAAACTCAATTTGAGATTAACTTTCTCGATTTTTTTATTTTTTTATTTTTTTTATTTTTATTTTTGTATTTTTTATTTTTTTTTTATGAGTAGATTTTTTTTTTTTAACATAACAGAAAAGAAGAATAATTTCGATTTTTCTTGGATAATAAATAATTACTCAGAGATATTTTTAAGGTTTTTGATAATAGTAATATTTAAATTAACAATTATTAATTTAACTCTTTTATATTTTTAGAATTTTTTAACAATAAATTTTGCCAACTTAATAATCCCATGTTACAAGGGAACTGTACATACAGTACCTGAGCCTGAACCATATCCTGACTTGTAATCTGATCCATATCCGGACCTATCTCTTGAGCTGGATCGATCTCTATTAAGGGCTGAGAGGTAATTTGAACTTGGAGAACTCCCAGAAGTAGTTGTTCCATAGCGATTACCATACGATGAAGAACCAAGCTGTGTGAAATATATATATATATATATATATATATATATATATATTATATATATATATATATATTATATATATATATATATATATATATATATATATAGAGGAGAGAGAGAGAGAGAGAGAGAGAAATATATATAATATATATAATATATATATATATATATATATATATATATATATATATATATATATAATATATATATATATATATATATATATATATATATATAATATATATATATATATATATATATATTATATATATATATATATATATATATATATATATATATTATAATATATATATATATATATATATATATATATATATATATATATATATATATATATATAGAGAGAGAGAGAGAGAGAGAGAGAGAGAGAGAGAGAGAGAGAGAGAGAGAGAGAGAGAGAGAGAGAGAAAGAAGATATATATATATATATATATATATATATATATATAATATATATATATATATATATATATATATATATATATATATATATATATATATATATATATATATATATATATATATATATATATATATATATATATATATATAGAGAGAGAGAGAGAGAGAGAGAGAGAGAGAGAGAGAGAGAGAGAGAGAGAGATGGATAGATAGATAGATAGATAGAAAGAGAAAGAAAGAAAAAAAGAGATAGAGAGAAAGAAAGAGAAACGTCATAAAAGGTGTTCGTTATAAAGGAATGACCAAAATGCACAATCCTTTTACTTTTAAATTTCATAGTCATTAATTCATTAAGAAGATCATATGATTTAAAGGAGTGTATTTTTATCTGCCTGAAGGTACGATACCTGTCTTTTGTTGTTGTGGCTCGTTATCAAAAGTAAAGGAAAATAATATACTTTCAGTCAATTTCTAAAAGCTTTTAAGTGCTTTTATTTTAAGATTCAGAAGACACTTTAAGTGAAGGAAGAAAGCGCTTCATAAGAATATAAGTTGACAGTAACCTCGTTTGTGAAAAACTGAAAGTTTCTGCTAAGCATCAGAGCTCTCATATTTATTGAGAGACCATGTATCCACTGATAAAGTGATAAAGGCTTCCTTCAACACTTCGTCAATCAGTCATATACAATATGAGTACAATATTACCTAAAGGAGCTACTCTAAGATCAAATGGAATGATTGCAACCTTTTAATTAATCCTTGTATACATCATATTACTAATAAAAAATAGCTTTATTTTCTTCCTAATCAAGACAGGATTCGCAGAATGCTCTTACTAATCTAGTTTTCTTTTTATCTTCTTAAAAAATATTTACTACCCATTAGCATAACTCTTTTTTATCTTTTTAAATTAAATACATTATCAGTGTCAAATATATCTGTCATATTTACACATAAGGTCCAAATACATCAGTGTGAAATGAAGCTATTCTTAGTGAAATGCGACAAAAAGTGTACAGATAGATCATGCAAGTTTATATGATATCTGTACAATAAATAAATTCCATCATATTCAATATTTAAACCTGGAAGAAGGACATGTTTTCTGTATTCGCTGATAATGGGAAAATAACTATTAAATTATAATTAATAACTATTATTATTAAAATATTAATTAACAACTATTATTAATAAAATAAATTAAGTGTGAAAAGAATCTACTCTAGGATATAAAAGTAAGTTTTAAATAACTTAATTAAAAAGTTCACAACTCAAGGACATCGCCCTATTTAAGAAGATCTCAATGGGAACTTCTACATACGATCCACATAGATGCATCGAACCATCGCTTTCAAACACGTGTCAATAACTCTACCGTTAATCCACTGTAACCATTAAGAAGAACGGAATAATGACAATTAGTTAAACAGTGATTCATTGTTAAAAAATTCAAAATTGAATAGAGTTAAATAACTTGACACACTAAACTACCATTGGTGCTCATCTCAAGTTTAGGAGGAAACCTGGAACCGAATTCGTTAGCAATCTACAATTAAGGTCATTATTTAACATTAATTTTGTTTAAATTCTCTTAAATTAGATACAATTATACATCTAAATGTGTAAAGATTACCGTACTGATTGGTCAAAAATAATTTTCAAGAGAGATACTTATTTTTCCTATTTCAATTTTAATTCTCTAATTCTCTCTCTCTCTCTCTCTCTCTCTCTCTCTCTCTATATTATATATATATATATATATATATATATATATATATATATATATATATATATATATATATATATATATATATATATATATATATATATATATATATATGTATACTAGTGATGGATCGGATGTCACATTTTTTCTCATTTGCGGATGCGGATGCGGATGTATGAATTTTCGTCAAGTGCAGATGAAGATGCGGATGCGGATATTAATTTTGATGAGGATGCTCCGCGGATGCGGATGCCATCACTATATATATATATATATATATATATATATATATATATATATATATATATATATATATATATATATATATATATATATATATATATATATATAATATATATATATATATATATATATATATATATCAAACTTTCATTCTCAAATGCTTCCCATAATAACAGGTTTCAAATTTATGAAACCTTATGAAAGAGAATTTTTAGATTTAAAAGGAAAGAAGATTTAAATCTCTGTTAAAATACTGACTCAAATACTTTGGATTATCACGGAAATACATTTAATTTACAGGGTGGAACGTTCTTCGAGGATTGACCAATTCTATTTTAAAATAATTGATTACACAGTAAATTCTGATTACGACACAAATTCTGAATCCAATAACTTTGGTTTTACTGATTTTTTGCAGTTCTTTTTAAACATATTATTTAGTATTGTTGGTTTGAAAGTTTAATGCAGCTAAAATGTATGTCAAAAATATTCTACATAAGGGTTACTTCCATTTTAAGAGCATAACACCTGGAATATTTTCATCTTTAAACTTATAATACGGAATGAGTATTGTGAGCAAGCTTAAAATACAAGTAATGCTAAATTGTATTAGTTTGTTTTATTTCACGCCTTAACAACACATTGGATAATGCATTAAAAAATAAAACAACATAAATAACTATTTTTAACGTATAATATAATAATTATTATTATTATTATTATTATTATTATTATTACTATTATTATTATTCTTTTTATTATTATTATTATTATTATTATTATTATTATTATTATTATTATTATTATTATTATTATTATTATTATTATTATATTATTATTATTATTATTATTATTATTATTATTATTATTATTATTATTATTATTTGTTGTTGTTGTTTCTTTAAAGTTTAATGAGGCAAGAGTTTATAACAAAAATATTCTACCATATTACTGGCTGAACAGCTTCCGGTTTTAATGAATAATGACAATAAAATATTATCATAATTACTATCATTATATATAATTGTTGTTTTAATTTTCATTTTGTATACAATATCCAATGTGTTGTTAAAGCATGAATAATGCATACAAATACAAGTTAGCATTACTTGTATTTCAACCTTACGCACCATACTCATTCTGCATATCAAGTTTAAAATAGAAATATTCCAGGTTTTTGCTCTTAAAATTTAAATAACCCTTATATATTTTATGTGTTATTTTTACCTTTAATAACACATTCATAATTACCGGCAAAATTAAAGTATAAACATTTTAAAGTCTATAGACAAGCTCACATGAAACATGCACGTCTATTTCAACACTATTTATATCATTGAAGAATTAGCGTTAATAGTTATCTAATCTGAAGCAGAACGTCATTTTGAAATTGAAGTCTTCGGAAGTGATTAAAAAGGAAATGAAATGATTCTTAGACAAATCATTGTTTAAAGGAAAATGATATGGAATAGAATGATAATAATAATAATAATAATAATAATAATAATAATAATAATAATAATAATAATAATAATAAATAATAATAATAATAATAATAATAATAATAATAATAATAATAATAATAATAATAATAATAATAATAATAATAATAATAATATAATAATATAATTAATTAATAATAATAATAATAATAATAATAATAATAATAATAATAATAATAATAATAATAATAATAATAATAATAATAATAATAATAATAATAATAATAATAATAAATAAAAAATATTGCTACTTCTACAAATACTAACAATGATAATAATAAAATAGAGCAATAATAATATCTAATAATAATAATAATAAATAATAATAATAATAATAATAATAATAATAATAATAATAATAATAATAATAATAATAATTTTGATGGTAATTAAAAGAAAAATGTTTTATTATTATTATCATCATGGGTGGGGGGAAGGTCAATATATTTTATAAAAACTGTATATTTAATGTAGGACATATGTTTTCATTGCATATCTCTACTGTTTATTATTTCAATAATACTTGAGCAATTACTGTAAAATTTAAAATAATATTTTTTACCTGTCAAAATATAGAGTATTTTATTATAACATATGACGACTTTAATATGACGTAACAACCAGATAAAACTGTTTTGCCTTTTAATGTAAGTGTTCAAGCATCAATGCATTTGGTGCGAGGCAGATAAAAATAACATTATGTTAAAACTTTAAAAAAAAAAAAAAAATTACATTGTCACGCATTCTTTTAAATTTTTCTGTGACAGCTAGAGAGAGAGAGAGAGAGAGAGAGAGAGAGAGAGAGAGAGAGAGAGAGAGAGAGAGAGAGAGAGAGAGAGAGAGAGAGAGAGAGAGAGAGAGAGAGAGAGAGAGAGAGAGAGAGAGAGAGAGAGAGAGTTAGAAAAAAATA
>SEYY01022758.1:10000-12500 GCA_009176605.1 Armadillidium nasatum | reverse complement strand
GGATAGAACAGACCCCTGAGAAACACCATTATTAAAAAATTTAAGGGATAACGGTTGCAGTCTTTAATAACTGCCATAGAGCGACAGGAAAGCAAATCAGAGAGGAGGCCGCAGAGAGAAGAGTATATTCAGAAGGAGGAAAGTTTAGAAATCAATGCTTTGTGAAAAAGACTCTATTAAAAGCTTTTGATATGTCTATGGCAACAGTAAAAGATACTGTGAAATGCTGAAGAGCGTAGGCCAAGAGTAAGGGAGACGAAAAACAAGAACTTTCCTTACGAAACCCATATTGGTGATCAGAAATAAGGTTATGAGAATTGAGATAATTCTAAATTATGGATGGATTCGTAAACCTTAAAAAGTACGAAGGTTAAAGAAATAAAACGATAGTTAGAGGGTTGATAACCGTTCCCCTTTTTCTGCACTGGCTGAATGAGCGCACTTTCCAACAGGAAGTGAAGGTTGAAGTAAAAAGATAATCGAAGTAATTTACCAAGACAGGGTGCAAGCTCAGAAGAATAGGTTTTAAGAACCACAGAACAGGTACCATCAGGACCGTACATCTTCTTAGTATTATGCTCAGAGAAGAGAGAAACAAGGTCTTTATACTGAGAGACTTTACAAGCCAGCGAGTAGTGAGTTTACTAACCGCGAGTTAACTCGCCCAGTGTATTATACTTGAGCGAGTAAACTAACTAACTCGCTACTAACCTTATAAGGAAATTATAATGTTAGGCATAAATGATTTAGAGAAGGTTAGAGGAGGAGGAATAAATCCGGAAACATCTGAGTATAATAGAGGCAAAGGTTTCAGTGAAGAGTTAAGCTTCAGCAGAAGGCAAAACGGTAGCAGTGAAGTTGGAAAATGCTAGAGAAGGAAAAGAAGAAGGAGAAGCAAAGTATGAGTTGACGTGTTTAGATAAATGTCAGAAAGGATGTGAGCAATGCGGAACCATAAATATTGCATTTTATAAGGAGAAAAAGTCTTTTTAGTATTACGGAGAAAAGATTTTGCACATTTCGGTAGGAAATATAAGTTCCATAAATTTCTGGAGTTTAAAGACGACTGTAATTTATGAATACAGCATTCCAGTGGCGAATATCACGAGAACAAACAGAATTAAATCAAGGTTTGTTAACTTTAGTTGAATGAAAAGAATATGGAATTCCCACTTCCACACCCAGAGATTCACCTTTCTAATATTCTCAACACACTGCGAAGATCCCTTTCCCAGAAGCAATAAATAATCATTCTAGTGGAAATCAAAGAAGTACAACCTCAAATTCGACCAGTTTGTCGCACCAATATACCAAAAAGGTTTCTTCTTGCCGAAGACTTTAAGAGATAGATTAGGACTCAGAAAAAGGAAGGTGATAGGAGGAATTCATAGTTGGATAGAGTTTGGCAGTACAGTATTGGGAAAACTGTCATAAATTAAGGAAAGATCTAGAATGTAGGATTCATCTTCAAGGCGACCAAGAATTCGAATGGGGAGTTGAAGTATCTGACGAAGGTTATTTTTGATAGAGGAATAGAAGGAAAGCTCAATAGCTGTTTTTTGAGAACTGTAGAAGAGCGCCAGTGGATGTGGCGAACATTGAAATCAACAATGTTTATTCCAGAAACAGAAGAGAATGTTTTCCATTTTGAAGTTGATAGTCGAAGAATAATGGACTGTATTAGGGTTAAGACACATATAAAAAGAACAAACGAATTTAATCGTAAACTGACAAAACAGTCTTAGCAATAAGATGGGAAATTCTGTCAATAACAAGGGTTGAGATCTAAAAGAAAGGAGATGGTATTTCACAAAGTGGTAATTAAAGTTAAGACCGTGAATGTTGAAGAAATTAATGAAAAAAATACCATTCACAAGAGCACAAACCCATAACTGGAATTCATCAACTCCCAATGAAGATGGGGTTAGGATTTTAAGAGGAGCATTGTTTAGATGCCCCCCCTCCAAGCATCCCCGTGGCAGGTTTATTTTTCGTTATTTTAAGATTTTTTTTTTTTTTAATAATGTTTAGGAATGTACTTGTAAGTCTATGAGGAATATGAGACTAATTGGGAAAGGAGGTACAAGGTCTAGCTTACGCTTTAGCTACCCTCTGATATATATATATATATATATATATATATATATATATATATATATATATATATATATATATATATATATATATATATATATATATATATATATATATATATATATATATATATATATATATATATATATTATATATATATATATATATATATATATTATATATATATATATTTAATGTTATTCTTATAAAACCCGAGAAATAATTTTATAAAATATAATACCAATATAACATTTACGCATTATTTCCAAATAAAGACATGTATTGTGTGTATAATATTATTTCATGCATTTATAAATTGATAATAATAATAATAAGGTAAGAGCATAACTTAAAACTCTTAAACAGTTTGCAAATATTAAATTGCTTCTCCCTCCGGTTATAGACA
>SEYY01022757.1:17500-45000 GCA_009176605.1 Armadillidium nasatum | reverse complement strand
AATATCTTCTGCAAAAAGAATTAATTTTTCTTCAAAACAAACCAATTCTTCTACCAAAACATAGGCTGGGTTTCCCTTTCCTTGCAGTTTTAGATTCAGCTCATTTAATTTTGCTGTGATATCCACCATAAAGTAAAATTTTTGCAACCATTTGTCGTTCTCTAATTCAGGGTGATTAATGCTTTTTTTCATTTAGGAATGTATTTATTTCATTCAAGCACAAAGCAAAACGTTTCAACACCTTACCTTTGGAAAGCCATCGCACTTTATTGTGAAGAAGGAGGTCGGAATACTGAGTAGTCTCCATTTCGTTTAAGAATTCTTTAAACTGACGATGGTAGAGTGCTTTTGACAAGATGCTGTTAACAATCTTGATTACCAAATTCATGACCTCAACTATTTCGGCCGTAAATGTTTGGGCACAAAGCGCTTCTTGGTGTATTATGCAGTGAAACGTAAGAATTTCGTGGTTTATTTTGCTCTGAAGAATCGTTGTTGCCCCTTTATTTTTTCCTGTCATACTTCTGGCTCCATCAGTTGCTATTGAAACGATTTTATTTAAATCGATCTTATTGTCTTCAAGGCATTTTTGCACGGCATTCGCTATATCTTCCCCTCTAGTTTGTCCCGAGAGCGGTAGCAATCCTAGAAGTTCTTCTTTTGGACCTTGGGAAGACATATACCTGACAAAAAGGGCAACTTGTGCCGTGTCTTTTATGTCGCAAGACTCATCTATAGCAAGTGATAAGGCAGAAGAAAGTTGAATATCTTCCACCTGCAAATATGTTACATTTGAAGACATTTTAGCTATTCTATCTTGTACTGTTTTAGCGGATAGTGGCAAATCTTTGATTTTTTTTCAAGATTTCTGGTTTGTTTTTGAAATCACGAAACAGTTCTTCAGATGCACGTATGAAGCAATCTTTGACATACTCACCATCTGTGAATGGTTTGCCTTTTTTTGCAATTTCTAGTGATACCGCGAAGCTTGCCAGATTAACATTACTTGTAGATTGAGTCCAGTTTACTTAACATGGAACTTGATTGCTGTTTTTGTTTTTGGAGCTCGTCGACAGCTTTTTTTCGTTCTTCGCCGGCTGGATATTTACTAGCAAACTGAGTATGTTTTTTAGTGAAGTGTCTCTCTAAATTTGATTTCTTATTGTGTGCGAGTTTTTCGTGGCAAATGAGACAAGTCGGAAGGCCATCTAAGTTGCATATGAAAGCGAACGACTCCGTCCAATCCCGATTGAATTCTCGATGCTCTTCTTCAGTTCTTCTCTTTTTTTTTGTAGATGCCATGCTTGCGGTGAAGCTGTAATAAAGAATTTTTAAAATTATTATTTAGGTATCCAAAACAGCAGATGACAAGTTTTGCAATTATTTACTATGTCAACGTATACCTAATTAAATACATACGAGAAGCTGGGCATAATGAAATATAATTTATCAAAAAACATTTTACAACGATATTTCCCAATTAAAAATACTTACCTAAATAAAATAAATAATTCTCTAATAATTTAATTATTAAAATAAATAATTTAGACACGAAACACTGTTTGTCTCACTCTCTCACGTACTGATTGACTATAAGTACATAGTTTCGTCGGATCTGTGGTCGCCTCCCGTGTGCGGTGATCGCTGACTGGCACGAACGGACTTGTCAGAACGTGTTTATCACGGCGCAGTCTGCACATTTTAGTTTTTTTTTTTTTTTTAATTTTGGCAAATATTAGATACTTAGTTTACATATTTGCGTATGGAACTAAAGAGCCGCAGCTTCACATCCAAAGAGCCGCATGTGGCTCGCGAGCCGCAGGTTGCCGACCCCTGGTCTAGCCCACGGTTAAGCCCAGTGGGGATACTTTCACCGCTATTGACGGCGCTACGTCCTCTCTCATATATATATATATATATATATATATATATATATATATATATATATATATATATATATATATATATATATATATATATATATATATATATATATATATATATTAATATAATAAGCTTGTATTGATCTTTCTTATTTTTTTTAAGTGGAGAGTTATCAGATAAGGATAACAGATCTTAAGATCATTAAAGAATCATTTAAAATAAATATACTTATCTCCTCTCATTTGGCCTTATTGCAGCAATATCATTAGTTAATAATAACTACAACTTAAGAGATAAATACAAGACCTCTCGGCACATAAATCTTGCATAAAAAAAAACCGGTTTTATTAAGTTGAAGTTCTTTTATTCATTAAAGTTATAAAATGTTTAAAATGGTGAGAAAAAAGATTTTTATGATTTGCTTCTTGGCATTCCTGTGTCTTGTCACTGGTGAAGAAGGTACTCGTAATGTAAGTTATATATACTATATATATATATATATATATATATATATATATATATATATATATATATATATATATATATATATATATATATATATATATATATATATATATATATATATATATATATATATATATATATATATATATATATATATATATATATATATATATATATATATATATATATATATATATATATATATATATATATATATATATATATATATATATATATATATATATATATATATATATATATATATATATATATATATATATATATATATATATATATATATATATATATATATATATATATATATATATATATATATATATATATATATATATATATATATATATATATATATATATATATATATATATATATATATATATATATATATATATATATATATATATATATATATATATATATATATATATATATATATATATATATATATATATATATATATATATATATATATATATATATATATATATATATATATATATATATATATATATATATATATATATATATATATATATATATATATATATATATATATATATATATATAATATTTATTTTGAATTATAAAATAAAAAAATTTAAAAAATAAAGTCACCCTCAATTCGAAATTTAGATTATGTATGTTATGCTGTAGAGATTTACTAGAAATATTAAAATATAAATTATTTATGTTATACTAAAAAAATGAATTGTTAAATGCACCAAAAGGTAATATATACAATCCAATTACATCTTTGGAGTATGGAAACAATGCTTCATAATATTTTGATTTGTATCCCATACGCGAATAGAGTGAAATCGATATTTCTGTTTGGGGTGATCTATTTCAAATATTAAGTACAAATTTATACAATTTTCGTTACATTTTCACTAAACTTCATCGATTTATTTCACAGGAACGTGGGATTTTAAAAAAGTCATAGCTCTATATATATATATATATATATATATATATATATATATATATATATATATATATATATATATATATATATATATATATATATATATATATATATATATATATATATATATATATATATATATATATATATATATATGAGGTTTGGTATCACAGTTTAAATAAATAAATGTTGCTTCAAGAAGATTAAAATTGTATCTCAAAAATTAATTTTCCTTTGTTTATTATTACCTAATTAATATACCAAAATTAATTAGATTTTTTTTTCACGTAAATAACAGCAAAACACATCGGAGTGATTTTTCTTAATGTTTATTTCGTTAGAGTATAGAATATATAATGTTTAGCTTTGCTTTATTCCTACCTATACAAGAGTTGGTATTTATGATAAAAAAAATTTGATGCTTAGGTTTCAGCAGCCAGCAGGAGAGATAGTGAGAAATTGACTTGCGGAATTTTAACATTTAAAATAAGGCTTTCTGGAGTATTCTTGAACGTATAAAATATTACTTTTTTTAAAGGAAAGACCAAAGGTGAGGAAACAGAAATATCTCTTGAAATATTGGAAATTATGTTTAAGATTTAAGGAAGACTAAATCAAATAAATCCTCTTATTAAAAAAAAAATAAAAAAAATAAAAAAAATAAAAAAATAAATAAAAAAACGACAATGTTCCAAGAGGTCTCTATAATGATCTTCTCATATTTTACCGAGCAATATATTTTGGAAAAAAATATTTTTTGTGGAAAATTTTACAATAAGTTATTACAGTAGATGCATAATATGAATTTACAAAGTATTTTCTTTTTTTTACAATAATTATATTTCATACCAAAATTATGAAAAAAATAGATTTTAAAATTTTACGAAAACTTTTGAAATAGTGTAATATGAAAAAATGATATTTTTACAATCACTGATAAACGCAGTAAAATTACACAAAATTTTCACACAGAGTACTTAAAAAATCACTTCGTCTACTTGCCTTTGCTTATTGACTCTCGTGAATAATAAAATAATTATCTCCAATTTATTTTCTGTAAGAAGGAATATCTTGGTTTCTTATGAATGAATTTCATTACAGAGGATTTAAAGTCTTTCATCCCTTTATTCTGAAGGGTGCAATTGCTGTTGCAAGCCTTGTGTAGTTGCTTTTTTTTTAATGTGCAACGACCTGATTTTTAATACTGCCTACAGTTGAAGATTCAGTATAGGAGCAGGTAGGTGATAAAGTTCCTAGCATCAATTATTTCCAATGGGGTGGAACGCATTTTAAATTGAAGAGTTGTAAAAAATGGACTCTTCGTTATAGGAGAGGGTGAGGGATGTTACGTAAAGTTATTATTTAAAGTTTGCATGGGAAAAGGGATGGAACCCTACGGAACATTTCTAAAGATAGATTTAAAGTAGTGATTCTCAACTGGGGTGACATTAGAGCCTGAGGTGACGCGAAGACTACTTAAGGGTGACGCACGCACTTTAGCTTTCTTTGCAATAAAACAAAACTTCATATCTGTATGATGACGATGGAAAGAGAAAAAAATGAATGTTTATAAGGTTAATTAATTAAAAAGAAATTTCCATAATTTAGAGATAAGTTGATAGGCAACTCAATGACACCATAAAGATTAAAGCATTGTTTTACAAGTAGCACTCTTATTTGATAAGAAAACACGTTTATTATTTTAATAGGCTTCTCTTGAATCTTAGGAGTGATGCAACAAGTGAAATTGAAAAGCTATCACTTTCACACGACACAATATGAAGGCGTGTTGTTTATATATCAGATATTAAAGAGATTTATTGAAATTGCAGAAATTTTAATATGCCCTTTAATTGATGAAACGATAGACCCAATGTGGACATGTTACTTGATGAGATTTGTTAGGTTTGTTCAGAAAGATGATATATTCATTGGAAAAAATTTTTTAAACTGTGATTTTTATTTTAATCTAACGGAATATCTTAAGAGTAATTGTGTTGGGACTTGCCCTGATGGTGTTCCGGGTATGATTAGTGTGTTCAAAAGTTTTATAACGTTGGTGAAAAACATAAAAATAGTTAAAACTCACTGGGTCATACTCCAAGAAGTTCTTTTATCTAAACCTTGAACTTTTAATTGCAAGCTGTTTTTGAAGATGATGTTAAAATGTTCAATAAAACCAACGGCAAGTCCCTGAAAAATCATACCTTTACACAACTGTGCGAATCTGTGAATGCTGATTTCAAATACCTATTGTGCAATATTGATGAAAAATGGTTATCTTGGGGTAACGCTCTGTCATGTGTATATTAACTCAGAAACAAAATTATGGTCTTTTTCATAAGAAAAAATGAAAGTTAATATCTGATCTACTGTATTCACTGACGACGACTGGTGTGCAAAGCTGGCTAGCTGATATATATGAGCACAAAAATAAAAGCTACCATGCAAGAATCGATGGAGAATGTGTTAGCTTCAGCTGACAAAATTGCTCTTCCCATAGATAAAATTAAAATGGAGATTTTCCATTTGGGTATGGGTACCACGTATATGTTCCTCCTTCTTACAGGCGAAAAAATCTTAATTTTTCTTTTATAGATTGTTTTAAAAGTCACTTGCTTAATGTTCAATATGAATTGAAAAGGAACTCTCTGAACATTGATATCAAAAAGCATGACTGAATACGAAATCCTTATTCAGAAGCTGTAGGTTTGGAAGGTGCCGTGGATTTTAAAAAAAAAATGAAAAAAAATAAAAAAATAAAGAAGTCTGATTTTGAAATTTAAAGGAGTTTCTCCCTAAAAAAACGAAAACCCTCGTTTGACAAAGAAGGTAATCATTAAGTTTTCAACTTCCTGGCTTTATGAGCACGAAAAAAAAAATAAATAAATAAATAAAAATGTCATCCACGAGCTTGAAGGATTACATGACATTGATTAATGGTTTTGTCCAAAATCCGATTGAGAATTCGATACATTCGCAAAAAACTTAAGGAACAAGTTTCCCACTAACAAGGATGGTAATATATATTTTTCATCATTTATTTTCAAGATCTACAGGAATAAAAGCCAAGAGACTTTTTAACCTATTTAATACGTACTCCTTAGTTTATGTTTGCGATATATATATATATATATATATATATATATATATATATATATATATATATATATATATATATATATATATATATATATATATATATATATATATATTAGGTATATGAAATTCAGAGGATGGGAGTAGATGGGATGAATTGGAGTGACGCCGTATTATAGACGTGCAATCAGTGGTGACTCGAAACAAAAGGCGTTGAGAACCAATGATTTAAAAAGTGAACGGAGGTCATCTACAATAGTTGTTTTATAAAGCAAAGAAATAGTGACGGAGAATTATATATGTAGAAAGAAAGAAGGTTTAATGGCAAATTTCCTGACAAAATTTAATTTTCAAACAGACTGTTAACACTAGATATGTTCAAAGTCATAGCAAAAGATTAACGAAAATTTCGAAGGACAGCATCAAGAATCAGAGAGAAGCAACCATTAGAACGCTCCTTACTAAAGAATTACTTCAGATTTGATAAAAAATTAAAAGATTTAAAATATTTTTAAATTTCCTGTCGGATTGCTCAGACACTTGAATTTTAGTCAAGGTTAAGAGATAAGAAAAGACAGAAATTTACAAAAAGTTTAAATTCAGATCACAGCGTTGAAAGGTTGATAAAAAATGAAGATCGTGCAACAGAACAGGTCTGCAAGTCCGTGGGTGCACTAAACACCTCATTGGAGGCTACCAACTCCCAAATAATGATTGAGGCAAAGGTGGAAGGGGAGCTACCTATGGAAGTTGGCCCTTGATGCTACATGCGTGATGATCATTATATCAACTTCTTAAAAGAGTATGTGTTAGTGCAGTGTAGATTGTGTTTGAAAAGAACAAAGTATCTACTTTACAAGCTTATGGACACTACTTGCAGAGTCGATAGTAATCACAGTGAATGGAAATAATTAAAATTTTTAAGTTTTATTATAATAAGTTTGCATTATTTATAATAGGTAAATGTCTTTAAAATGTATAATTGTCCTTTTTCAGGAAGAAGTCGAAGATAACAAAAATCTTAAAGGTAAGTGGTGGAAATTAACTATTTTTTCACTTTCCTCTTCAAAAATAAAATGCGATATATATATATATATATATATATATATATATATATATATATATATATATATATATATATATATATATATATATATATATATATATATATATATATATATATATATATATATATATATATATATATAAGTCATTCGCAGGAATTGAGCTACTCTGTAGCTAGAAGAAATTTTTAAGCACTTCGGTGCTGCTAACCAGTCAGACTTGATGTCGTCCTTCTTGTGAATGATTGCTGTTTCCGAGGAGGGGATCTCTCGAATTGTGTAAACCGCATAACAGCGATGACTCTCTAAGTCATGGAGGCTTTTCATTCAATTCACTTTCCCTTCTACTAAAACTAATGAACCTTTGTTCAACTCTGTTTGTTCTTGTGCTATTCGTCACAGGAACGCTGACCTCAAGAATAACCATCGTTTTTAAACTCACATTTCAGATCGGAAACACGTTAAATCTATTCTTCGAACATTATAAACTTTTTTATCTGTAGAAAATCCAACAATCTTTTCGTTTCTATTTCACGCTCTTTCTGGAATTTTGCTAATACAATCGACTTCAATTTTCCTTCTTCATCATTTCCTTCTTTTGTACCTTCAGAAGGCAGTAATTCTATCTTTTCATTTACTAAAGCTAAACTTTTCACTTAGACCTTTGACTCTACTTCCACTCAACGATTTTTGAGTTATTCTTTCTATTCCAACTCCCTCCAAATCATTTATGCCTAAAATAACTCTTTTAAAGATGTTATTTCTGCTCTCTCTCAATTTGAAACAAAAAAAGGTTTACAGGCCTTATGGTGTCTCTCCTATTCGTAAAAATTGAACTTCTGTACATTTCACCTTGCTTGACTAATTAATAGCTGTTTTCCTCAGGGTTTTGATCAGCAAACAAATCTTATTCTATTTTTCATCAATGATCTCTTTTCTTTAAATGCTTCTATCCATTATTATGCCGGAGACTCCATTCTTCATTATTCTTTTCAATTCGAAAAATGATTCACTCATCATTAAACAATTGATGAGAGTGGTAGCCTTGGAGCAACTTGTAAAACTTGTAAAAAGACGTAATCATAAATCCAAAGTTTAAAAACACGTTTCACTACGAAACGTTCAGGTTTCTCCTGAAAAATTGTAAGTTTTCAAACCTTCGTCTTTTTTCCATGTACTCTTTTTAAATATAAAAAGACTGTGTTGTGTGCTTTTAAATATAAAACTTTTAAATCTAAAACAAAAACGAATTTTTCAATATTAGTGATTTTAAAAGTTTTTAATTTTATTATAGTTTCGCGCGCGCGCGCGCGCGCACACACACACACACACACACACACACACACACATAACATATATATATATATATATATATATATATATATATATATATATATATATATATATATATATATATATATATATATATATATATATTATATATATATATATATTATATATATATATATACTATTTCTTTATACGGGGGAGGGAAGTAGCGCTTCCAAGGCGATGAGATTACCACCCATTGGGTATATGGGATGCTAAGGGTATTCCCATCTTATCCCGGTGCCCAATGGTTCGTTCCATTTCGCTCTCACCTTCTATTAAATCGGAGTAAACTCTCCTTCGCACACACAGAACATTAATATAGACACCCTTTAAAAGAAAACTTAAAAAAAACTAAATGATGGCCTCAAGAAATGTAGCCTCGGAGAAGCCAGGGGGGCGGCTTTCAAATATAGCCCCCATCCACCCCTTCCCCCATCACCACTTGGGAGTTGGTGGCCTCCGGTGATGGGGTTGGTGGTACCAGGACACAGCTGCCGGCTTGCCCTGATGCACGGTCTATTTTTTTCATTAATTTCTGTAACATTCGCGGTCTGCACTCTAATTTCCACTTTGTTGAACATCACCTCTCTTCTTCTAGACCTCACCTCTTATTCTTGACCGAAACTCAGATGTCTGAGCGTTCTGATAGCAAACCCTATTCTGTTTCCTCCTACTGTCTCTATCCTCAATTTTCAGCCAAAGGCGGTTGTTGTGCATACGTGCGCAACGATGTCGTTTGTTCTCGTGTCTCTAATTTGGAGTCTTCCGAATTTTCCACCTTGCGGCTTAGGCTCTCTTGCCATTCTACGACTAAATTCATTTGTTCTGTTTATTTATCTCCTAATTCTACTGACTATCCTAAATTCTTCGACTATTTAAACTCCAAAATAGAGCACATTCTCTCTTCTTCTCCTTTCTCTGAAATCATCATATTAGGTGATTTCAATGTTCACCACCGCCAATGGCTTTCATCTAGTTCTCATGATACAGCTGGTGAACGTGCCTTCCATTTCGCTATCCAAAACGACCTTGAGCAGTTGGTGCAACTCCCTACCCGTATCCCTGATCGTCTTGTGATGAACCAACACATCTAGACCTTTTTCTAACTTCTAATCCTTCTCCTTATACTGTTGAGCTCTTTCCTCCTCTGGGTTCCTCCGATCACCTTCTTATCTCTGTATCTTCTTCTATCTCTTCAAGTCTTCCGCAGGAAAGACCCCCTTCTTTTGAAAGGAAACGTTTGTGGCATTTCGGTGCCGCAAGCTGGTCGGACTTGGACTTGCGGTCGTACTTTTTCGATTTCCCGTGGAATGATTATTGCTTCCTTGGGAGGGGTCCCTCGGAGTGTGCAGAAAGCATTACCGAGGTGATTCTCTCTGGCATGGAGGCGTACATTCCATATTCTTTCCCTTCTACTAAACCTAACAAACCTTGGTTTAACTCTGCTTGTTCTCGCGCTTTCCGCTGTAAGGAATGTTGCCTTCAGGGATTACCATCGTCTTCAAACTCCAGAAACTCACGCTACTTATATTTCATCCCGGAATCGTGCAAAATCTATTCTTCGTAACTAAAAACTCATTTCTCCGTAGAAAATGCAATAATCTTTCTGGTTCCTCTTCTTCACGTTCTTTCTGGCATTTTGCAAAAAATGTTAACTCTAACTTTGCTTCTTCCTCTTTCCCTCCTTTAATATCTTCCGACGGCACAACTGCTGTTTTACCTTCTTCTAGAGCTGAACTCTTCGCTCAAACTTTTGCCTCTAATTCAACCTTAGACGATTCCGGAGCTATTCCTCCTCCTTCAACCCCCTCTAACTCGATTATGCCTAAAATTAGAATTTCTTCTAAAGATGTCATTTCTGCTCTCTCTGAGCTTAATACTAAGAAGGAGTACGGTCCCGATGGTATTCCTCCTGTGGTTCTCAAAACTTGTGCTTCCGAGCTTGCACCCTGCCTTCGGTAAACTTTTTCGTCTTTGTCTCTCTACTTCAACCTTCCCTTCTTGCTGGAAACGTGCGCTCATTCAGCCTGTGCCGAAGAAGGGGGACCCCTCTCAACCCTCCAACTACCGTCCTATTTCTTTGACCTCCGTTCTCTCTAAAGTTTTCGAATCAATCCTTAACAGGAAGATTTGGAAACTTCTCAATTCTTCTAATCTTATCTCAGATCGCCAGTATGGCTTTCGTAAGAAACGCTCTATCCTTTCTGATCTTCTTTCCCTTCTCTCTGACTCTTGGTCTTCCGCTCTTCGGCAGTGTGTGCTGGACATATCAAAAAAGCTTTGATTTCCAAACTTCCCTCTTTCGGAATCTATCCTTCTCTCTGTGATCTTCTCTCTAATTTCCTTTCCGGTCGTTCTATAGCAGCTGTTGTAGACGGCCACCGTTCTTCCTTTAAATCTATTAATAGTGGTGTTCCTCAGGGTTCTGTCCTATCCCCAACACTTTTTCTACTTTTTATTAATGATCTTCTCTCTATTACCTCATCTACTATCCACTCCTATGCTGATGACTCCACCCTTTATTATTCCATTCACTTTGAAAAACGTCCCAACCAACAGCAGTTGATTGACTCGAGAGGGGTAGCCTTGGAGCAACTAACCTCTGATCTTTCACTTATTTCAAATTGGGGCAGAGAAAACATGGTTGTTTTCAATGCCTCAAAAACTCAATTTCTTCATCTCTCCACTCGACACAATCTTCCAAACAACTATGATATCTTCTTCGAAAACACACAACTCAAGCCTTCATCTGTTCTTAATATTCTTGGTGTTTCTTTTTCTCGTGATCTTTCTTGGAAAGATCACATTACTTCTCTTTCTAAACAAGCTTCTAAGAGGTTGGGTGTTCTGAGGCGCCTTCAGAATTACTTCACGCCACCCCAGTTGCTTGCTCTGTATAGGGGTGTTGTTCGCCCCTGTATGGAGTACGCTTCGCACATCTGAGGTGGTTCCACACACACGGCTCTCCTAGAGAAGATGGAGTCTAGGGCATTTCGTCTCATCAACTCTCCTGCTCTTACTAACTCTCTTCAATCTCTTTCTGCCCGTCGAATTGTTGCGTCACTCTCTCTTTACTATCGCTATTACAACGGACACTGCTCTTCTGAACTCTCTCGTCGCATACCTCCTCCATTGAGAAGAGCTCGTGCGACACGCCTTTCTACACAATCTCATCCTTTCTCTGTCCAACTCTCCGACCCCAGACTTAACCGCTATGCTCAATCTTACATATACTCTACTGGTAAAGTCTGGAATACATTCCCTTCATCTATTTTCCCAACTTCCTTTGACTTGCATACTTTCAAACGCCGTGTATCTGGACACGTCGGCCTCCATCGACCATGATTATAGATCCTTTCCCAACTCCGGTGGAATTTGGTAGGCCTCTGGCCTTTGCCCACCGGAGGAGATATATAAAAAATATATATATATATATATATATATATATATATATATATATATATATATATATATATATATATATATATATATATATATATATATATATATATATATATATATATATATATATAGATGGAACGAATATGAATTTTTTTATACATATTCGCCATTATATATGAATACTAAAGTTATGAAACATTCTTTTTATTCTATGTTCAACATAAATATTAGATGTCTGAGTTAACTCTTCCTATATTTCACCAACATTTTTTCTTATAAAAGTTTGTCAGTAGAACTAACTATGCTTCCAGCATGTGGGACGTAGACCCATTCTTACAGTGCATCCCACCAACCTCTTTCCCCAACCACCGCCTTCTGGAAAGGAGTTTTTAAAACTTCAATATTCAATTCCTAAAATTTGTTAGTTATTTTTGAGGAACAATAATAACTTTTGTGCTCGTTTCGCTGCGAGCCTGGAGCGGCTTTCATAAAAAATAAGACCAACACCGCTAAAAAGGCGCTCGCTTGCAACAATATTAGGATTCTTATTCATATGGTTTTTCCATCATTCAAATAGATTATCCTTCAGAAGTTTTCTTTTTTCATCTAGATTCACCTTAATGCTTAAGGAAATTTAATGAGACACACATTCCTCTTCGTTATCACTACTACAAGAAAGAATATTGCTCATGGCTTCTGATAAAATATTCGTTTTCTATTCGAATAAAAATTTCGAATATGAATAACAAAAATATGAGAATATTCTCGAATACGAATATGAATATTTTATTCATCTCTATATATATATATATATATATATATATATATATATATATATATATATATATATATATATATATATATATATATATATATATATATATATATATATATTATGAAAAGAATAGCTAGGAATGAATGAAGCATAATATATATATATATATATATATATATATATATATATATATATATATATATATATATATATATATATATATATATATATATATATATATATATATATATATATATATATATATATATATATATATATATATATATATATATATATTATAAGAGTCTTTCAATGTCTGTAAATATAACATTAAAATTTTGTGTCAAGGAAACATGATTTGTTTCAAACTTCAAACTCTCATTTATCTTAGACATAACTAATAATCACTCTCTCTCTCTCTCTCACACACACACACACACACACACACACACACACACACACACACACACACACACACACACACACTATATATATATATATATATATATATATATATATATATATATATATATATATATATATATATATATATATATATATATATATATATATATATATATATATATATATATATATATTAAATAAAAGTATTAACTTTAGGTAAGAATACCCAAATAGTCCCTGTCTTCTATTATAATAATAATTGATATTCCTCGTATGTGTATCTGTCCAAATCACTCCTCATTTTGGACTCATTCATTGATAAATAGAATCCTTAGCATGAAAATAATAGAGTATTCTGCATTAAGTTATATCTTTTGTAGTAATTTGAATTTTTATGTGTTTAATGCTTAAGTTAACAGATACATGTATTTCACTATATATATATATATATATATATATATATATATATATATATATATATATATATATATATATATATATATATATATATATATATATATATATATATATATATATATATATATATATATATATATATATATATATATATATAAATCAGCAGCAGCAGCAGCAGCAGCAGCAGCACCAGCAGCACCGGAAGCAGCAACTATTACTCTAAGTAGCGTAACAGCTATTTCTCCGTGTCAAATAAAAGTGTCATGGAGTTGTTCCCAATGCACTAATAGCGATCATTACACTGTAACTTGGATTGATGTAGATACTAAAGAGAGTTCCGAAGCAGATGTTGCCAAGGGAAGCATTTCTTATGAGATTGGTGAACTTATTTCTAACAAAAATTACACCGCTTATGTTACATTATATTTGACTGACGGGAGCAGTGTCGTCAGCGATGAAGATACAGCAGCAACAGAAGAAGGATGTAAGAAATCGTTCAGTTTTGATTTAAATAAATTCATAAAATTAAATTTTTTCTTCTTCTTATCTAGCAACGTTAAATTGTCCTCTTATTTTTCAACAACTTATGTATAACCGTATATATATATATATATATATATATATATATATATATATATATATATATATATATATATATATATATATATATATATATATATATATATATATATATATATATATATATATATATATATTATATATACAATGCACCTTATCCCGCATGATGCAGGGTGGTGTCGATTGTAGAAATTTAGCATTCCTAATATATATAAATATAGTTTCTTTCGAGAGAGGAGGTGGAAGAGTAGGCTCTAGTGTTCAAAGTTGTGTGGATTGTGTTTTAATTTGTGTTTTAACGTGTGTTTTGATAGTGAAAAATATTTATTGTTTATGAAAGTGTTGGTGTTTTTTTTTCTTTTTTTTTGTGTGTTTGTGTTTTAGGTTATAGCAGCTTTTAGTACTCAGATAAGTATATACTATTACTTAGTTTATGTTTATATTAGAGTAAATTTGGTTTTTCAAATTAGTAGTATACGAGAGGAGTAGTAAGGTTTAAAGTTAGCTGGTAGGTTGTAGTGTAAGTTAGCTAGTAAAAGAAATATCTTAGTAAATTGTGAAAGTATGTTTTAAGTTAGGATTTAGGCAAACTAAATGGGGTGGTGTTATCAAGTTGTGAGAGGTGGCTGATTTAGTTTAGAGGTGATTACATCGAGGAGTTGGTGGTATCCTTAGGAAGTGGGTCCTATCATAAAATGCCACAGTTCGTAGCCAATGAGTGACAAAAATCGAAAATGATGGCTGAAAGTAGATGGGGGAGGGAAGAGTTCTGAGGTATTGAAAGTGGGAACGCTGAATGTAAGAGGAGTGAATAAAGAAGAGAAGAGAGAAGAAGTAGGGATGGTGATGTGGAGAGAAGGGGAGATGGATGTTCTGGCATTGACAAACTAAATTGAAGAGTGAGGGGGGGGGGGAATTGTCCTTTGGGAAGTACATTGGAATTTACGCTGGAGTGAATGAGAGGGTTAGAGTGAGAGAGAGTGGTAATTGTTGTGACCGATGAATGATAGAAATATGTGAAAGGAAGAGGAGGTATGGGTAAGATGAAGGTTACGAAGGGAATATTGGGTATTTATACAGCAGTGGCGAGAGCAAATGGGAGAGAGAGAAAGGCATTTTTGGGAGTCTGAGAGAGTGTGTTGGAGGTTTTTGATAATAGGGATCAAGCTTGTTTGGCGACTTGAATGTGAGGGTGGGAAATAGAAGTCTGAATACGATAGTTGGACCTCTAAGGGCAGAAAGTGTAAACGAAAATGGAACAGGATTGGAAGTGTGCTACAAGGGATCTGATGATTGGAATATATGGTTTATATTTTGTTATATATATATATATATATATATATATATATATATATATATATATATATATATTATATATATATATATATATATATATATATATATATATATATATATATATATATATATATATATATATATATATATATATATATATATATCATTCTCTGGTGGGCAAAAGCCAGTGACCTACCAATTTCCACCAGTGTTGGGGATAATGTAATCAAGGGTCAATAAATACTGACATGTTCCAATACACCGCGTTTAAAAGTATACCATTCAAAGAAGCAAAGGAAGTTAGGAAAACAAACAAAAGGAGTGTGTTTCGGACTTTGCCAGTAGAGTAAATGTAAGAATGAGCATAGCGGTTAAAACTGGAATCAGAGACCCGAACAGAGAAGGGATGAGGTTGTGTTGAAAGACTGTCGCACGAGCCCTTCTAAATGGAGGAGGTATGCGACGTGAGAGTTCAGAAGAGCAGTAGGCGTTGTAATATTGATAGTATGGATAGAATGACTCAACAATTCGACGGGTAGAAAGAGATTGGAGAGAGTTAGGAAGAGCAAAATAGTTTGTAAGATGAAAAGCCCTAGACTGCACTTTTTCGTTAAGAGCTGTATGTGTGGAATCACTCCAGATGTGTGAGGCGTACTCCATATTGGAGTGAACACCCCTATAAGAGCAAGCAACTAGGGTTGCGCAAAGAAATCACGAAGGCTCCTCAGAACACAACCTTTTAGAAGCTTATTTAGAAAGAGTAATGTGATTCAAAAAAATATTGAGGACAGATGAATGTTTTAGTTGTGCTTTCGAAGATAACTTAGTTGTGTGGAAGGTTGTGTCTAGTAGAGAGATGGAGGAATTTTGTTTTTGAGGCATTGAAAATGACCATGTTTTCACGCCCCCAAGTCTTTGCTCCAAGGCCACCCTTCTTGCGCCAACTAACTTCTTTCAAAGAGAAAGAAGTAATGAAAAGTGGAGTCATCAGCATAGGAGTGGATAGGTGATGAAGTAATAGAGAGAAAGTCATTAATGAAAAGTAGAAAAAGAGTTGGGATAGGACAGATCCCTGAGAAACACCACTATTTATAGATTTAAAGGAAGAACGGTTGCTCTCTACAACAGCTGCTAACGAACGACCAGAAAGGAAATCAGAAAGGTCACAAAGAGAAAGATAGATTCCGAAAGAGGAATGTTTGGAAATTAAAGTTTTGTGCCAGACTCTGCCGAAGGCTTTCGATATGTCTATCGCTACATCGAAAGATTCACCGAAGAACGGGGGACCAAAAGTAAGAAAAAATGGAAAGAAGATCACCAGTAGAGCGTTCTTTATGAAAGCCATGCTGGCGATCAGAGATAAGATTACAAGAATTGAGGTGTTTCCAAATCTTCTTGTTAAGGATAGATTCGAACACTTAAAAAGAACAGAAGTTAAAGATATAGGACAATTTTTAGAGGGTTGAGAGGAGTCCCCCTTCTTCAGCATAGGCTACATGAGCGCACGTTTCTAAGAAGAAGGGAAGGTCGAAGTATGGAGACAGAGAGGAAATAGTAAACCAAAGAAGAATGCAAGCTCAAAAGCACAAATTTTGAAAACCTAAAGAGGGATACCATTAAGGCTATACGCGTGCTCAGAGAGAGCAGAAATGACATCTTCTGAATAAATTACAATATCATGCATAAATGAGTAAGAGGGGGATTGAAGAATTAGGAATAGCTCTGAAATCGTGTAAGGTAAATTAGAAGCAGGTAAGTTTGTGCTAAGAGTTAGGGTGCAGCAGAAGGTAAAAAGGCAGTTGTGCCATCAGAAGATACTAGAGAAGGGAAAGAAAAAGAAGCAAAGTTTGAGTTGACATTTTCTGAAGAAAGCCAGAAAGTTCATGAAGAAGAGGAACCAGAAAGATTATTGCTTTTTCAACGGAGAAATATGTTTTTTTATGTCACAAAGAATAGATTTTGCACGATTCCGGGATGAAATATAAGTTGAGCGAGTTTCTGGAGTTTGAAGACTACCTTAAGCCCTGAAGACAGAATTCCTGCGGTGGATAGCACAAGAAATAATAGAGTTAAACCAAGGCTTGTTAGGTTTAATAAAAGGGAAAGAATATGGAATATGCGCTTCCATGCTGGAGTTTTTCACCTCGATTACGCGCTCTGCATATTCCGAGAAAAAAAAAATCATTCTATGGAAAATCAGAGAAGTATAATCGCAAGTCAAATCAGTTAGCAGCACCGAAATGAAATAAACGTCCCCCTGCCGAATGTGGGGATATTTCTTGCTGAAGTTTTTAAAAAATAGAAGAGGATACATATGATCGGATGAACCTAGTGGAGGAAAGAGTTTAACAGTATAAGGAGAAGGATAAGAGGTTAAGAAAAGATTAAGTATGTTGAGTTCATCATCAAGACGATTAGGGATACGGGTAAGGAGTTGAATCAACGACTCAATGTTGTTCTGGAAGGAAAGGTCGTAGGCGAGTTCACCAGCTGGATTATGGGAATCAGATGAATGTCACTGGTGGTGATAAACGCTGAAATCACCTTAAAATGATGATTTCTGAGAAAGGAGAAAAAGGAAAAATGTACTTTATTTTGGAGTTTAAATAGTCGAAGAATTTTTCATAGTCAGTAGTATTAGGAGATAAATAAACAGAACAATTAAATTTATTAGTATAATTGCGAGAGAACTTAAGCCATAAAGTAGAGAATTCAGAAGACCCAATTAGAGACACGAGAACAAACAATATCGTTGCACACACATATGAACAACATCCGCCTTTGTCTGAAAATTGAGGACAGAGACAGTAGGAGGTAATGGAATATATATATATATATATATATATATATATATATATATATATATATATATATATATATATATATATATATATATATATATATATTATTTTTTTTTTTTATTTTTTTTTTTTTTATATATATATATATTTCCTTTGTCTCTTTAAGACCATGGTTTATTTATATGTTTAGTATTATTTAGTTGATTTACTTGTAAGTTTTAAAGTGAAGTAAACAAATGTGTGTATTTTCCCGATATTTTGAAAACAGTTAAATTTTTTTTTTTTTTTTATAAGCCAGTTTATATTTCTCACCTTTCTCACCAAGCGCAAAGATTAGGGCAACGCCCTGTCATTTACGAAGCCCCTCCACACGCCTCTGTTCCGGTATACTTCCTCCTCTTCCACTTCTGCAATGGTGCGTCCTCTCTTCAGAATGGCGTCCGACACTCCATCCCTCCATCTCTTCCTCGGTCTTCCCACTGGTCGTCCCCCCTCAGGATGCCAGTCATAAAATATGGCAGGGTATCTCCCACCATCCATCCTCCTGACATGTCCATACCACTTCAGCTGCTGTCTCTCTACCAAGTCCAGTATAGGCGCCACTTCCAATTCCTCCCTAATTTCTGAACTTCTCCTTCTCTCCCATCTGCTCACTCCTACTATCAACCTAAGGACCCTCATTTCTGCAGCCTCCACCCTGCTTTTAGTTCGGTTTGTTAATGTCCATGCCTCCGAACCATACATGAGCATTGGTCGCAGCATCGTTGTGTATACAAGCACCTTCACCCTCCTTGGCACGTGTCTATTTCTCAAGAGTGGGTATAATTGCCTCACCCCTCTCGAGAATTTGTCAATTCTTTCCTCAATTTCCCTTGCCATATCTCCGTTTGAGTTCACTGTGACCCCCAAATAGCTAAACTTTTCTGCTTCTTTCACCAACACACCCTCCACTCGTATTTCAGTACCATCCTGTACTCTCGAGATTTTCATCACCTCAGTCTTTTCCTTATTTATTTTCATTCCTTCCAGTTGTAGAACATCGAACCACCTATTTATGGCTTCCTGCAAAGATACCATGTCCTTTGACACTACCGCTATGTCATCAGCATACACCATCAACAGACCCACCTTTTCCTCGAGACCCACTTCTCTTATGCATCTATCCATAAATATTATGAAAAGCAGCGGCGATAGCACTCCTCCCTGTCTAACCCCAGCTGTCACATCAAACCAGTCTCCCACACCATATGACGTTCTAACTGCGCTCTTACTTACTTCACATATAGTTTATATATAATATATATATATATATTTATATATATATATATATATATATATATATATATATATATATATATATATATATATATATATATATATATATATATATATATATATATATATATTATATTAATTATTATTATATTATTTTTTATTATTATTATTATTATTATTATTATTATTATTATTATTATTATTATTATTATTATTATTATTATTATTATTATTATTATTATTATTATTATTATTTTTATTATTATTATTATTATTATTATTATATTATTATTATTAATATTATTATTATTATTATTATTATTATTATTATTATTATTATTATTATTATTATATTATTATTATTATTATTATTATTATTATTATTATTATTATTATATTATTATTATTATTATTATTATTATTATTATTTTTATTATTATTATTATTATTATTATTATTATTATTATTATTATTATTATTATATTATTATTATTATTATTATTATGAGCATTATTTTATTATTATTATTAGCAGCAGTAGTAGTAATAGTAATAGTAGCACAATAAATCAGTTAGATTCTCTCATATTTTTAACAAGCTAGTATTCCTATTAAGGCGAAAGTTACATTATGAATTATTGATTTTTTTTTTCCTTTTTGTGTTATTAATTTTGTATAAGAAACTTAGTTCACTGTGTGCCCATAATTAACTCCATTCTTTAACTTATTTTTTCTCCATACAAGCCCTGACATATATGAAAAGTAAAATCTACAATTAAAACTCTCTATTTACATTTAAATTACACTTTGTAATTTGTTTTAACTTAAATATAATTTATATTACATCTTTTCAAAATTAAAAATTTTCTTCTATTTTAGAGATAATTTTAAACATTTATTCCCTTAGTATTTATTCTTTATTAATTTAAATAATATAAAATGTGCAAGTTCTCTTAAATGAATGTATCTATATTTGCAGCACCTAACAGTGTACAGGGCTTTACTGTGGATGGGAAAACAGATAGCAAAATAATGGTGTCTTGGACCAACACTACAAACCCATGCCCCATTTTTGGATTTAACATACTTTGGAATGGAGATGCCATATGGGATTCGACTCGCCACTCCGGAGGTAATTATACAACTAATGGGAAGAGTAAAACTTCTTACACCATTGCCAACCTTATGCCGTATTCAGATTATGATATTACAATTCAAGAAGTCACAACAGATCTTAAATATGGATCCCCCGCTACTCAGCATTCAACAACTGATGAGAGAAGTACGTATATATATATATATATATATATATATATATATATATATATATATATATATATATATATATATATATATATATATATATATATATATATATAATATATATATATATATATATATATATATATATATATATATATATATATATATATATATATATATATATATATATATATATATATATATATATATATATATTATATATATATATATATATATATATATATATATATATATATATATATATAATATATATATATATATATAAATAAAAAAAAAAAAAAAAATAAAATATTATATATATATTATATTATATATATATATATATTATATATATATATATATATATATATATATATATATATATAATATATATATATATATATATATATATATATATATATATATATATGATCTTTAAAGAAAGTTAACTTGCTCACTCACTATATAAAACTTAGTATTTAAAACCACTATAATTAAAAACCTAAAAAGTAAAACACTAAAAAGATATAAACATTGGAAAAAAAAGAATCCGAGAAGCACAATCCTCCGTTGTTGATAATTTTTTTTTTTTTTTTTTTTTTTTTTTTTTTTTTTTTTTTTTTTTTTTTTTTTTTTTTATATTATTTATATATATATATAATATATATATATATATATATATATATAATATATATATATATATATATATATATATATATATATAATATATATATATATATATATATATATATATATATATATATTCCTAAATCAATCATTTTAGGTGATTTCAAAGTTCACCACCACCAATGGCTATTTTCTAGATCTCATGACACATGTTATTCAGAACAACCTTGAGTACTATTTTTCAACTTCCTCATCCTATCTCTGATCGTCTTAGTGGTGAACCCAACATACTTGAACTTTTCTTTATCTTTTATCCTTCTTCTTACAGCTTTAAACTCCCTTTTGTGGGTTGATTCGATCTCCTTTTTTCTTCATTTTGTTCCGTCTCTTACAAGTCTTACTCAAGAACGGTCTTCGCCTTCGGTTATAAGATGCTTCTGGCCCTTCGGTACTTCTAACTTGCCTATCTTGCTGTCGTACTTTTCTGATTTCTCATGGAATGATTACTGCTTCCGTTGGAGGAGTTCCTCGGAGTGCACTGAGAACATAACCGAGATGATTCTCTTTTTCATTGAGGTGTACATTTCATATTCTTTCTCTTCAACTAAATCTAACATACTTTGATTTAAATCTGTTTAAATCTGGACTTGATTAAAGAGGCAGTAAGCTCTAAGGGGCACTGATAGGGTCGGTGAGCTAACATAAGAAAAGGAAATTATTACCTTCAATAGCAATTCTCTTATGCGTGACAGTGCTGTTAATATTTACCTAAATGAAACGAAAGATAGGCATAGAAAACAGTATGTTGAAAAAGATTACGTTTAGTCAGTGCTATCGATAAAAATCCTCTGGTCAGTGGCCATAGAAAAAATATAATTTTACTGTTTCTGTCATCAGTGCAAGAATAACTTTAAAAAACGATTTGAAATTCTCTGAAACGCAAAAGCTGGTAAAATATAAGAAAGTTGCAGTTGCCAATTTATTTTTTTTTATTTAGTTATTCCTAATGCTGAAAAATGGATAATCTATGGATTGATGTTCTTGAAAATTTTAAAAAATTAACTTTCGATTTTGTAACAAAAAATTTCTGTGTTGTAATAATCATAATATTTTGAAAAATAATGAGCAAATTCCTCAGTGCTTAAATGTGTGACAAATGTTCTCAAATGAAGCAATGAGTTCTTCCAAAATGGCTGAAAATTTAAAGAAAATAAATCCTGACAAAGCAGGAAAAGATGTTCGTCAAATGAAATATAATTCTAAAAATCGTTCTAATATCAAAGAGTTATTTACCAAGGAAACTCTGCAATTAGAGAAAGAGCTCGTTTTATCTAATAAACTTTCAAAATTAATTGAAAATGTGGAAAGAAACCATTGGCAAAACTCTTCTAGTAACGGCAATAAATAAAGTTTTTGATACCATGAATTGCCAAGGAAAAGTGTTGTGACAAGATCAATTCCTCTCAGTAATTGTACTGTAGCATTACTAAAAGATAAAATGGCAAAACATGTTAAAAACAGTCTATGCGAAGCTTTAAAAAACAAAGAATTTTCTTAGCAACTTTGCGTGATAATGAATATTTGCAAATGGCCTACGTCCTCTATGTAAAATCCATTAAAGAAACTATGGAAGAATTTCACTTTGCGAAAAAAAGGTTTAACAATTTTTAAAGTTGATTAATTTTCTTTTAATACCAAGAATATTTCTATCACAATTATTATTACACATGCAACAAATAGAGGGCCAGCTCTTTAAGTCATTTTCGTTGATTTATAGTAAATTTAAAAGAAATTTCTGCAAATATTTTTACAGTTCACTGTATTATTCATCGAGAACACTTGGCTTCAAAACATTTTAATAGTCGGCTATATGATACGCAGAACACTGTAATTAAATCAGTGAATAAAATCAAGGTTCATTCTTTAAGTGGCCGTATGTTTCAGAAGCTATACCACGAAAATGAAGAGAAATTTGAACACCTGTTGCTGTATACCGAGATACGATGGCTTTCAAATGGAAACTGTTTGAAAAGTTTCAATAACCTTGGATACTGTTTTAGAATTTCTTAATTCCTGTGATGAGATGCATGATAATCTAAGAAACAAAAGGGCTAACTAACATTGTCTTTCTTTCAGCTATTTTCACCAAAGTAAATTAGATAAATATCAAATTGCAGGAAAGTAATTTAAATTTTAAGTCGGTGGGAATTATCAGGAGCTTAACTAGAAGGGGGAGGGGGAGGGGGCAGGAGGTACTGCTTGCCCTGGGCGCCAAATTGAAGGGGCGGCAAAAGGGCTTCTTGATTATTTGAAAAAACTAAAAACTAATGGTTTCAGGGTAAATAAATTTAAAATAAAATATATATATATATATATATATATATATATTATATATATATATATATATATATATATATATATATATATATATATATATATATATATATATATATATATATATATATATATATATATATATATATATATATATATATATATATATATATATATCTTGTAGGGAAGGAGATTGCTTCGTCCAGAGCTACGTAAGTTCATACTCCACATTGGACATTACACACGGTCTGTTAGGTTTCACTAGTGCTTTCCAATGCACCTCGTTGTTCTTTGTTTCATCCTTTTTACATTTGGTCTTTCCAAGTTTCTCATGAGTCCTCGATTTACATCGCAGTATCTCACATTTCCACCACTCTCCTCTTTTATTCACATGTCTTCCACAGATTTACAAGCGCATACTCTAACATTACCACAACCACTCCTCATGCCATGGGAGTCTGCGAAATCCAGTCAAGAAGTTGTTGCCTCCAAGACTTCGTGGCCAACTTGCTCTGGTGCACATTCTTCTTTTTTTTCATTAATATCTGCAAAATTCTCAGTCTTTACTCTAATTTCCCCTTTGATGAATACCTCCATCTTTCTCCTAGAATTCCCCTCCTGGTTTTAACCGAAACCCAGGTGCTTGATCGTTCTGACAAATTTAAAAAAGACAAATTTATAAGCTCCTTCTGTTTTTTCTTACTGTTACTATACTTTATTTTTTGCCAAAGATGTTTGTTGTGCATACATGCGCAGAGTAGTTTTTATTTTCGTGATTCTAATATAGAGTCTTCTGAATTTTTCCCCTTGTTAAATTAGGCTCTTTTGCCATTATATGACTAAATTTATTGGTTCTTTTTATTTATAGCATAACTACTGACTTTTCTAAATTCTTTGACCTAAACTTCAAAATAAAGGACCTTCTTTCTTTTTTCTCTCAAGGGGAGGATCCAATCTTAAAAAAAAAATTATTTTATTATTTGACCGATTACCCTGAAATATTCAGTGTATATGGATTTTTTAAAAACATTTATTAAACTAACACTATGATAACCCAAATGCTATTGTATGATACTTTGTTTAATTGTTATCACGCTACAAAATGAAAACAAATGTGAATCGGAAAAGAACATATGTGTTTTTTTACATTATTATCCTGTGTATAATCCACTCCTTGAGCTTGATCCGTTCCTCCCGACTCACCCTATATATATATATATATATATATATATATATATATATATATATATATATATATATATATATATATATATATATATATATATATATATATATATATATATATATATATATATATATATATATTTTTTTTTTTAAAGAGGACTAAATTCACTCGCACTCTATTATTAATTATAATTAAAACACCACTGAATAAAACCACTAAATAAACAAGGGCTGAAACGTTGATAATGCAAAGATTTTCCTCAATAAATTAATTATAATTCAAAATGTTTATTGCATTACCAGGATGAGTAACTAAATAATTAAATCAAACTTTCTTCTATTGAATGCTGTACTCATTTTTGCAATATTATTTATCATTAAAATTAAGTTCAAAAGGAGCACTGATTTATATATATATATATATATATATATATATATATATATATATATATATATATATATATATATATATATATATATTATATATATATATATATATATATATATATATATATATATATATATATATATATATATATATATATTATATATATTTTTTTTTTTTTTTTTTTTTTTTTTTTTTTTTTTTTTTTTTTTTTTTTTTATATATAGAGATAGAGAGAGAGATGAGAGAGATAGAGAGATAAAGAAAGAGAGTTGAGGACAAAAGTATAGAGGCACTTTGTTTTTGATGTTTCGTAGTAAATATTTGGAGTTATGAAAAACTAATTATATATTTGGAGTCTGGAGAAAATTTGCTACAAAATTACTGATTTTTTAGAAAAAAAAAATAGATTAAAAAAATGTTCTTTGTGAACCTCATGTGAGGCCATATTCAATGTCCTTCGACAGATGTCACTTTAAGTTTTTCTCAGAAATTGGAATCAGTAAAGATTTTACTAAAAAATTATTGGAAAAAAAATGATATTGGAAATTTTTTTCCTCCAAATATTGAAGTCCTTTTGAGTTGCACAGTACCCTTATGTGCGTATATTGGGTAGTCAAATATCTCAATAACCATTTGGAATTATGAAAAACTAATTACATATTTGGAATCAAGAAAAAATTTGATGTAAAAATACTCAAAAAAATTTTAAAACTTAAAAAAAAAAAAATTTTCCTTGTGAATTTCATGTTTAGATATCCAAGGTCGTTCGACAGGTGTCACTTTAAAGTCTTTTTCTCAGAAACCGTTTGGAATTATGAAAAGCTAATTACAGATATGGAAAAAGCAAATATATTATACTAAAAAACTATTGAAAATAATTGGATATTTTTAACCCCTCAATGGGGTTTTCAGTTAGAGCGTCCCCTAGTAAAACCCAGTTCATTTTCACTACGGCATATTGTTCTCAAAGAGACGTTAACAAGAGCATGAAGGTTTCTTTATTATACAATTCTTGCTATTATTCGTGAGTTAAGTTCTGATGATCTCTTTCTATTTGACTTTTTAGGCCTACCAGAACGTGCTTTCTATATAGGTGTTATGCACTCGACATTTTCACGAAATCTAGCAACATAACGTTTCACTGTTGTTATCTTTTATGGCCTTTGTTTTCAGGCCTGATTAATATAACTCAATGATTGCCCAATTGTTTTTCAACTTAATTCTTGGATATGAGCCATTTTAATATATTATTGTACCTAAAACCCCCTTTAAATAGTACCAAATTACGAATTAACCTAATAACACAGCAAGAACAAACATCTTTTATGCACGTGCACAGGAAACAGGGAATTTTTTTTCCGGCAATTAGTACTGTGTCTTGATGACGTAATACAGAAGCTTTTAAACATTTCTCTCTTCATTTTCATTGCAAATAGAAACATTCATTACATATATATGTAAATGTAATAAGGGAGATGTGCGTAAAAAATGTTTCCAGCACTATGTCTTATATATAACTTCTCACAACTTTCTCGGTGTTCTTTTCACGTTTCCTGACCTCATAAGATTGTGCCAATACCCTTCTTATAAAGCTTTCCAATTAACCCAATTATTTAAAGTAATAACTGGTCTTCTAAATAAATAGAGCCTAAAATAACAATTAACGAACATTCATGAAAGAGGATAAAACTTATAACTAGCCTAATTAATATAATTTCCATGAAAATAAAACACGAACAAACAAAAATATTGCGGATGACACTTTAATATATATATTATATATATATATATATATATATATATATATATATATATATATATATATATATATATATATATATATATATATATATATATATATATATATATATATATGTATATATCACCGTGGCTCAAACGGTAGAGTGATTAAATCACATGCTTGAGGGTGCCGGTTCGATTCCACCTGCGGATCCTAGTATATAC
>SEYY01022757.1:7500-12500 GCA_009176605.1 Armadillidium nasatum | reverse complement strand
ATACTTGACAGACCATCGTGTTTCGCATAAGAATGGTATATTTGCAATAAAATTTCTGCTTGACGTACTTTCACGAAAATTTTATAACTTGTTTTGCAATTTTAACAGTGTTTCGAAAATCTGGAACACCATTTACGTCATTAATTACTAAATTTAAACGATGAGAACTACAATGGTAAAATCTGGCTTTAGGGTATTGATCTATTATTAATTTTTTAATTCCATTTTCTTTGCCAGCCTTTGTGGAACCCCCATCAAACCTAACTCCAACAAGCTTACTCATATTTAAATTGTAAATATCTCGTAGACAATAAACTCTTGCTATATCATCAGTTTTCAGTTTTTCAAGAGGAATAAAGACTAGGAATTCTTCACGTAAATTGAGATCCTTATTAACGAAGTGAACACCAATCGATAGCTGTTCCGTCCCGGATATGTCTGCTGTCTCGACATTGAAATCATAAAAGGGAGAAATATTCACAATTGTTTATTTCATTCACAATTTAATTACATATCAACTTTCCACAAATAAGTATAAGTTCATTCTGAATCATATGTGATGTATATTTGGCCTTTGCTCCGCATGATTTCAAATGTTCCATAAAAACAGCATCTTCAACTTTTACTCTAAATTTAAGTAAATGTAAAAATTTGCTGATATCTTCAGTGCTACCTCGAATAGCGATATCATTGGTGTCACAAAATATTATGGTAGAAACTATAGGTACTAATTGTTGCCTATTTTTTTGAATAACTAATTGCTCAGCAACATTCAATTGTTCAGTTACACTAACACGCTTATTTAATATTATCTGTTTGAAATTCTTTGTAGCTACCGTGGAATCTTTATACCATTCTGAATTTACTTGAGCTTTAGCACGTGAATGCGTCTTTATATTTTCTAAATGGTTTTACTTTAAATGAGCCAAATATACCTCTTTTGATGGAAGATCTGCAAAACAATCTACCAAACAGTCCTTTCAAAATTTTAGAATTTGCTAACTAAGAAGATCTATCCATAAATGGTAGAATAATTCTCCCCTGCATTTTCAACCACAAAGTATCTCAGGCCAAGAATTTTACAGATCTAGCCATTCATAAAGGGTAGGCATGGCCCTCTACATTTTCAGCCACAAAGTATCTCAAGCTAAGAATTGTACAAATCTAGCCATTCATAAAGGATGGGATGTGTCACAGACGTATAAAGGAATAGGAAAGCGAAACGGAGAGCTTTCCGAAGTAAAAAATAATCACAAATTAGGAGATAATCGTCAGAACTAATTGGAAAACAAACCCCAAAAGTAGCCATAGGCAGTTTTGGATATTGGATTTACCTGAAATAGAGATTTAATACAAAGAGAAAAAGAAAATATGTTCTACTTAGAAGTTCAAATAGTTTAATTAACAATTTAGAATCATAATAAATTGAAGATACTGTAAATAAATTAACAGCATTTAAGAGTTATTCACATAACAGAAAGAGCTAATTTAGTAAAAAAAATTATTATATATTACTTAAATTTTGAAATAGGAAATACATACGCATCAAATAATTAAAAGGAAAAATATTTATTAGCAAATTATTAATATTCGATATTAATTTTAAAATTATATACAGTAAATTAATGCTTTTAACTCTCTCTCTCTCTCTCTCTCTCTCTCTATATATATATATATATATATATATATATATATATATATATATATATATATATATATATATATATATATATATATATATATATATATATATATTATATATATATATATATTAATAAAATCTTCAAATTTTGTGTATTAATTTGTTAATTTGAATTCCTTTTATAATAATTAATAATTAATTAAGAATTTTAAAAAAAGCTTTCTATGAGAACGCCCTAAACTGCCTATCTTTCTTTTTTTTAAAATTTTATCTATGTTCCCTTTATAAAATTTTAATCCCCGACAAATCCCCAAATTATATATATATATATATATATATATATATATATATATATATATATATATATATATATATATATATATATATATAATATATATATATATATATTATATATAATATATATATATATATATATTATATATATATATATATTTATAATATATATAAAATATATATTTATATATATATATATATATATATATATATATATATATTATATATATATATATATATATATATATATATATATATATATATATATATATATATATATATATATATAAAGGATAATACGCTTTTCTTTCCATGTTTGTTTAAAGTTGACTTCCGTGAAACTTAGTTCCTAATTTGAAACATAACAAATAAACACTTACAATTTACAGATGCAATTTCAAATAATTTTCAAATGTTTTAATATATTTTTCTTTTTAATTTAAGTACCAGGAGAGATAAATCATCTTGAAATTTTAGAAGGAAATCTAGAGGAATCTTCCAGTTTTGCAGTCGTGTGGACTGATCCTATTGAGAAAAATGGTGCTTTGCTGACCTATCACGTGACGCTCTATAACGATACAGACGGAGTAGTTATAGATGACGATGTTGATTATACTGATTTTACAGAAGCATTTTACACTTACCAGTTCGACGACCTAGATACTAGTGGAAATTATTCAGTCTCAGTCTATGTAAGTATATATATATATATATATATATATATATATATATATATATATATATATATATATATATATATATATATATATATATATATATATATATATATATATATATATATATATATATATATATATATATATATATATATATATATATATATATATATATACTGAGGTGATTCTCTCTGGCATGGAGGAGTACATTCCATCCATTTTCTTTCCTTTCTACTAAACCTAACAAACATTGGTTTAACTCTGCTTGTTCTCGCGCTATCCGCCGCAATAATGTTGCCTTCAGGGATTACCATCATCTTCAAACTCCAGAAACTCATGCTATTTGTATTTCATACCGGAATCGTGCAAAATCTGTCCTTTGTAACACTAAAAACTCTTTTTCTCCGTAGAAAATGCAATAATCTTTCTGGTTCCTCTTCCTCACGCTCTTTCTGGCATTTTGCAAAAAATGTCAACTCTAACTTTGCTTCTTCCTCTTTCCCTCCTTTAGTATCTTCCGACGGCACAACTGCTGGTTTACCTTCTTCTAAAGCTGAACTCTTTGCTCAAACTTTTGCCTGTAACTCTACCTTAGCCGATTCCGGAGCTATTCCTCCTCCTTCAACCCACTCCAACTCAGTTATGCCTAAATTAGAATTTCTTCTAAAGATGTCATTTCTACTCTCTCTTAGCTTAATACTAAGAAGGCGTATGTTCCCGATGGCGTTAGTCCTGTGGTTCTCAAAACATGTGCTTCCGAGCTTGCACACTGCCTCGGTAAACTATTTCGTTTTTCTCTCTCTAATTCAAAATTCTCTTATTGCTGGGAACGTGCGCTCATTCAGCCTGTGCCGAAGAAGGGGGACCCCTCTCGACCCTCAAAAAACCGTTTACGTTCTTTGACCTCCGTTCTTTCTAAAGTTTTTGAATCTATCCTTAACAGAAAGATTTGGAAACAGCTCAATTCTTCTAATCATATCTCTGATCGCCAGTATGGCTTTCGTAAGAAACGCTCTACTGGTGATTATCTTTCCCTTCTCTATGACTCTTGGTCCTCCGCTATACGGCATTTCGGTGAATACTTTGCTGTGGCGCAGAACATATCGAAAGCCTTCGATAGAGTCTGGCACAAAGCTTTGATTTCTAAACTTCCCTCTTTCGGTATCTATTCTTCTCTCTGTGATCTTCTTTCTAATTTCTTTTCCGGTCGTTCAATAGCTGCTGTTGTAGACGGCCATGGTTCTTTCTTTAAACCTTTTAATAGTGGTGTTCCTCATTGTTCTGTCTTATCTCCAACAATTTTTCTGCTTTTCATTAATGACCTTCTTTCTATTACCTCATCTCTTATCCACTCCTATGCCGATGACTCCACCCTTCATTACTCCTTCCAGTTTGGAAAACGTCCCACCCCACAGCAGTTGATAAACTTGAGAAGGGTAGCCTTGGAGCAACTAACCTCTGATCTTTCACGTATTTCAAATTAGGGCAGAGAAAACATGGTTGTTTTCAATGCCTCAAAAACTCAATTCCTCTATCTCTCCATTTGACACAATCTACCACACAACTATAATGTCTTCTTCGAAAACACACTACTTAAACCTTCTTATGTTCTTAATATTCTTGGCGTATCCTTTTCTCGTGATCTTTCTTGGAAAGATCACAATGATTCTCTTTCTAAACAAGCTTCTAAGAGGTAGGGTGTTTTGAGGCGCCACCAGAATTATTTCACGCCATCCCAGTTGCTTGCTTTGTATAGGGGTATTGTTCGTCCCAGAATGGAATATGCTTCGCACATCTGGGGTGGTTCCACACATACAGCTTTCCTTGAGAAGGTGGAGTATAGGGCTTTTCGTCTCATCAACTCTCCTGCTCTTACTAACTCTCCAATCTCTTTCTGCCGAAATGTTCCGTCACTCTTTCTTTACTATCGCTATTACAATGGACACTGCTCTTCTGAACTCTCTCATTGTATACCTTCTCCATTGAGAAGAGCTCGTGTGACGTGCCTTTCTACACTGTCTCATTCTTTCTCTGTCCAACTCTCTGTCTCCAGACTTAACCGCTATGCTCAATCTTACATATACTCTACTGGTAAAGTCTGGAACACACTCCCTTTTTCTGTTTTTCCAACTTCCTTTGACTTGCATACTTTCAAAACGCCGTGTATTTGGACATGTCGGCCACCATCAACCAGGATATATTTTTCAAAACTCTGGTGGAATTTGGTAAGCCTCCGTCCTTTGCCCAACGGAGAAGATAATATATATATAAATATATATATATATATATATATATATATATATATATATATATATATATATATATATATATATATATATATATATATATATATATATATATATATATATATATATATATAAACTCTC
>SEYY01022757.1:0-2500 GCA_009176605.1 Armadillidium nasatum | reverse complement strand
GGACAAATTACGAAATTCTTTAAAAAAATATGCAAAAAGTTTATTATTTAATTGCTTTCTTTTACATAAAATTTAATTATGAAAAAACTTTTTGCTTACCAATCAAGAATCACAAAGGATTACCTAATCAAAAAGTATCAAAAATATCTATTTGAAGATTTAACTAACATTGAAGTTAGAACTCTTGGAAGACAAAAAAAATGTGTTGCTTCTCGGGTCCTGACAAAGGAATTGATATGACAGAAAGCTTTATATCATGGATGACAAACCCTTTTTTAATGTTACACGCAGCGTTTGCGATTTTCTAGAAATTTCAAGAAGAATGTAGACAGTTATGTTTTTTTTATTAAGTGAAATATTGATATTTTTCAAAAATTATTAGAAATTAACATTATATATACATTATTAGTTACTATGCAGAAGTCTTTGACCAAACATTCGCTTGTTTGTAAAGAAAATGTGATTTAAAAACACATTTCAAATCTAATTAAAAGCAACAGTCAGTAAGCGAACAGAGTCAAGGATTTAGTTTAAAAAATAAATAAAAATAATATATATAATATATATATATATATATATATATATATATATATAATATATATATATATATATATATATATATATATATATATATATATATATATATATATATATATATATATATATATATATATATATATATATATATATATATATATATATATATATATATCATCATCATCATCATCGGGGAAATCTTTGGTTACGCAGACGACCTGGCTTTGTTCGCTGATACTGAGGAAATTTTACAAGATATGATTGGAGCTTGGAATGACATTCTGAATGCAGTTGGAATGAGGATTAATGCGGACAAAACAGAAGTTATGGTGATGGGAAAGATGCAGGAAAATTTGAACGTGAGAGTGGGTGGCAGAGCACTGAAACAGTCAGATCACTTTAAATATCTGGGAGTGTGTTTCGGATCTGAGAACAGTACAAGCCGTGAACTGGAGGTAAGACCTGGCAAATTTAATAGCGCACTGATATCCTTATATCCGCTGATGAAGGATAGAAATGTCACAAGGAAAGGAAAAACTATAATATAATAATATACACTAGTATCCTGAGACCAATACTAGTATATGGATATGAGGCGTGGGCCCTTAGTACAAGAGATAAAAGTAAAATCCAGTCATGCGAAATGTGTTGAGGGTGATTATGGGTGTGACGAGACTGGATAGAAGAAGAAACGATAATATAAGAGAGGAATTAGGAGTGGAAAATATATTAAAATTCATTGAGAGGGGACAATAGAGATGGTTTGGACATGTGAAGAGAATGGATGAAAACAGGTATCCGAGGAGATTTTATGAATGGAGGCCAATGGGAAGGAGGGGAGTTGGAAGACCGAGAATTAGATGGAAAGATAACATCAGGATGGCAATTGAGGGGAGAGGGGGAGACATCGAGGATGTGGAGGAGATGAGAAGATACGAAGATAGACGACAGTGGAGGGATTTCGTGCAGGATTACTGACAGGCGCTCTGCGCCTACAGGAGCTTGGTGAGAAAGGTGAGAAATATCATCATCATCATAATCAGTGGCAGCTCGTGGCACTTTTAAGGAGGCCTGCGATGTAAGATTCAGAGTAAATCGATAGCAATCAATATCATAATATATATATATATATATATATATATATATATATATATATATATATATATATATATATATATATATATATATATATATATATATATATATATATATATATATATATTTTTCACCTCTGGTGGGCAAGGCCAGAGGCCTACCAATATTCCACAGAGTTAGGGGGAAAGTCGGGAACATGGTCTAATAAAGGCCGACATGACCTGATACACGGCGTTTGAAGGTGGTAAGTCATGGGAAGTTGGGAAAATAGATGAAGGGTGTTTTCCAGCTTTACCAGTAGAGTGCATGTAAGATTGAACATAGCAATTAAGTCTGGGGTCAGAGAGTTGAACAGAGAAAGGATGAGACTGTGTAGAAAGCGAGTCGAACGAACCCTTCTCAGTGGAGGAGGTTGCGACGAGAGAGTTCAAGGGCAGTGTAATTGTAATAGTGATTATAGAGAGAGTGACGCAACATTTCGGGGCAGAAAGAGATTGGAGAGAATTAATGAGAGAGGAGAGTTGATAAGCGAAAAGCTCTAGACTCCACTTTTCCAGGAGAGCTGTATGAGTGGACACTCCCAGTGTGCGTACTCCATAAGGGCGACAACACCCCTATGCAGAGAAAGCAACTGGGATGGTGGAAGAAATACTGAAGACGCCTCAGAACACCCAACCTCTTAGAAGCTTGATTAGAAAGAGAGGTAATGTGATTTTTCCAAGAAAGATCACGAGAAAAAGAACACCTTAGAATATTAAGGAGAGATGAAGGTTTGAGTTGCGTGTTTTAAGAAGATATCGTAAGTTGTGTGGAAGATTGTGTCGAGTAGAGAGATGGAGGAATTGAGTTTTGAGGCATTGAAAACAAC
>SEYY01022756.1:27500-32315 GCA_009176605.1 Armadillidium nasatum | reverse complement strand
ATATATATATATATATATATATATATATATATATATATATATATACTATCGCCCTATAGCTCTCACTTGTATTCTGTCTAAGATCTTTTTAACCCTTCTTAACTCTCACTTCTTAGATCATCTGGATCCCATTCTTTCTTTCTGATCAACAGTATGGCTTTCGACGTTCAAGGTCTGCTGAGGATATACTTTCCTATCTCATAGATTTATGATCTTCTGCCCTTAGGTACCATGGGGATTATGTGGTAGTGCTTGATATATCTAAGGCCTGCTTCACTGCTTTCCAAGCTCTTCATCTTTGGGTTTCCTCTTTCTCTTTGCTTACTTATGTCTAAATTTCTTTCAAATCATTTCATTTCGACTGTTGTTGATGAGGCGACATCTTTTTCATTTCTTGTCAATAGTGGTGTTCCTCATGGTTTTGTCTTGTCTCCAACTCTATTCTTACTTTTCATTGATGATCTTCTCAGCTGCTCATATAAACCAATCCATTCATTTGCAGATGACTCGACCCACAATTATTCTACTCATTTCAAATCTGCTCCCTCTTGTCTTCATCTTTCGGATTCCATTCTTGCTGATTTGAAAAGAATTTCCTAGTGGGGTCGTCTCAACCTTGTGAAATTCAACTCTTAAAAAACTCAACTTCTAGAAATCTCCCTTTCAATGACACCTCCTAACATTTTTATTTCTTCCGATGGTTCTCCCGTCTCTCCTGTTGACAATATAAACATCACTGGCCTACACATAAACAAAAAAATGTCTTGGAAACCTCACATCCCAATGGTTGCTAGGGCTTCCTCAAGGAAGCTGAGATTTCTGTTTAGGTTGCGAGGATTTTTTACTTCTTCACGATTACTCAAATTATACAAGGGCCTCATCCGCCCTTGTATGGAGTACTGCTTTCATATCTGGGGTTCTCAGGTTTCACCCTTCTTTTGGATAGGATTGAGTCAAAGGCTAAAAGACATAAATTTTTCCGCTCTTTCCAATTCACTTAACCCTTTATATTTGCAACGTGACGTTGGTGCCTCGTATATTTTCGCCTTTAGGACGGCCTCGTAGCACAAGGGGAGCATTGTTCGCATAAATTTTTTATGGATATAGGCAACTCCAGGCTTGTCCGCTGTGATGCCTCCTTCTTTCCAGATACCTCTGTTTTAAGGAATTCTCTCCTTTCTTCTGTGTTTCCTCCTGCCGAATTTAATCTCAATTATTCTTAAGCCCACGACTGCGCTCACCTACGAAATTTGTGTTAGGTTGAACTTGTAGGGTTTTTCTTATTCTCTTACTGATCTAACACCCTCTCCTTGAATAGGGCTCTTCCCGTGAGTGGTGGTGATGTGTGAATATATATAAACCTATAGCCTTTATGTAAACATCCGTAAACATCCGCATCCGCAGATGCGAAACATTAAAAATCCGTATCCACATCGGCATTCGCTGATGCGAAAAATTAGACAACAGCATTCACATCCGCCTCCTCGGATATTAAAAATTTGACATCCGACACACTACTATATATATATATATATATATATATATATATATATATATATATATATATATATATATATATATATATTATATATATATATATATATATATATATATATATTATATATATTAAAAAAAATAAAATAAAAAAATGCAAAGCAAATATATTTATAAAAACCTGCAAAGGTTTTTTTTTTTTTTTTTTTTTTTCTTACTTTATATATTCTGGTGTTCTGAATCTGAAAATATATTGAATTGAAGCACACCAAAATATATGAAGTTGAAAAATATCTGTTCATGTTAGTAAAAATATTTTTTTGGCAGACCAGTATTATTATTATTATTATTATTATTATTATTATTATTATTATTAGCATTATTATAAGTTGTAGTAGTAGTAGTAGTAGTAGTGGTAGTAGTATTAGTATTAGTATTAATTTTATTATTTTTATTTTTATTAGTAATAATAGTAGTAGTATTATGCTTATTATTATGTTTATTATTTTTTTTTATAATTATTGTCACCATTAGTTACTATTATTTATATTATTACCAGCGTTCATAAAAAATGCTTAACACGATTGACATACTTTTGTTAGAATAAGTATTGTTATTACTATTTTCATTATTATTAATTTTTATAATATATTTGTATTTTATTTAACATTATTATTATCCCTCCTTGTTATATTATATGCATCATTATAGTATTTTAAAATACAAAATTTATATATCTATTAAACTGTGGTGCTCAATGGATATTATTGGATATCCCTTTAAGTATCCCTTTTCAGAGAACTGTACAGTCATTTCATTATTATTATTTTTATTATTATTATTATTATTATTATTATTATTATTATTATTATTATTATTATTATTTTTATTAATAATTATTAGCTTACAATTATAATATTAATATTTTAGTAATTTTTTTTTTTTATTATTATTATTTAAATTATAAAATTATGTTAAAATTATTGTTTAAAATTTACAAATTTTTGTAATATTATATTATATGTATAAAATTTATAATTAGTTTAGTATAAAATTACGATTATTTTTTAATTGTTTATATTATTATTATTATTATTATTAATTATTATTATTATTATTATTATTATTATTATTATTATTATTATTATTATTATATTATAATAGTAGTAGGAGTAGTATATATTGCAAAATTTGAAAATATTTCCTCTCCGAATAAAGAATTTATGAATTATGAATTTAATATTATTAATTATTAATATTTTATTATTATTATTATATATTATTATTATTATTATTATATTATTGTTATTAAGATTACTATTATTTTATATTACTATTTTTATTAATTAATTAATAATAATATAATGATAATAATAATAATAATAATAATAATAATAATAATAATAATATTATTATTATTATTATTATTATTATTATTATTATTATTATTATTTTATTGTTATTTTATTTTTTTTCATTACTTTTTTATTTTTATTTTTATTTTTTCTTTTTTTTTTTTTTTATTATTATTATTATTATTATTATTTATTATTATTTTATTATTTTATTATTATTATTATTATTAATTATTTTATTATTATTTATTATTATTATTATTATTATTATTATTATTATTATTATTATTATTATTATTATTATTATTATTATTATTATTATTATTATTATTATTATTATATTATTATTATTATTATATTATTATTATTATTATTATTATTATTATTATTATTATTATTATTATTATTATTATTATTATTATTATTATTATTATTATTATTATTATTATTTCAAGAAAAATCCTACTCATATTCTTTGTATTATGCAAATTAAAAAGAGATGTGCCTCGTGAAACTAAAATTCCCCCGAGAGAGACTCCAAATCCCTGGAATCTTTTTTAATCTTTTTTTTGCAATTGTGTTCCCTATGAATTTAGTCCATATTTCATCTATGGAGATTTAATATATTTAAGGCAGTAGGAGAACGGTCAGAACAACGGTTTTAAAGGTTATTATATATATATATATATATATATATATATATATATATATATATATATATATATATATATATATTATATTATATATATATATATATTATATATATATATATATATATATATATATATATATATATATATATATATATATATATATATATATATATATATATATATATATATATATATATATAGGGGAAGGACGTAGCGCCGTTCGAAGTGATGAAAGTACCCCACACTGGGCTTATCCCGTGTGGTGATAGGGTAGGCTAGTCCATTCCGTTTCACTCCGTTGCCCTTTGGTTCGTTGCTTTTCGTGTTTCATCTTCTCCGAGGGTCTCTAGTGTACCCCTGACTCACATTGGAGTCTCTATACTCTCACAACCTCTCCTTTCTTCACATGTATCTACAAATTTACAAACACGTACACTGACATTACATTTAAAAAAAATGATTTTTCACAATTGCGAAAGTAAAACTGCCTCGGAGAAGATTGGAGGGGCGGCTCCCAAATATAGCCTCTCTATATAGTCTTTAATGTACCCTCGTCAAGCATTGGAATGTCTATGCTCAAACTTCTCCTTCCCCCGACCCCCTTCTCATGTTCTCTTACTCGTACATTATATTTAAAATATAACTTTAAATTGGCGAAACATAAAACTACCTCTGAGATGTTTCGAAGGGTGGAATACAAAGAATACCCCTCATTTACCCCTTCCCCCATCACCACTTGAGAGTTGGTGGCCTTTAGTGATGAGGTTGGTGCCACCAAGACCTTGATGCCGATTGCCCTGGTGTACGGTCTTCTCTTTTCATTAACTTATGTAATATTCGCTGTCTCTTTTCTAATTTCCACTTTGTCGAACATCACCTCTCTTTTTCCAGACCTCATTTCTTGATCCTAATTGAAACCCAGGTGTCTGAGTGCTCTGACAACAAACCCTAATCTGTTTCCTCCTACTATCTTTATCCCCAATTTTCTTCCAAAGGCGGATGTTGCGCATATGTGAGCAACGATGTTGTCTTTTATATTTTATTATTATTATTATTATTATTTATTATTATTTATTATTATTATTATTATTTTTCGCTTTCATTGACATTTAGCCATTTTTTTATTTTTTTTTTTATTATTATTATTATTAGTTTTATTAGTATTTATTAGTAGTAATAGTAGTAATTATTATAATAATAATAATAATATTATTATGAAATTGCCAAATTGGCAAACGAACATTTGTGGTGATGGTGATACTGGGTAAATGGTCTTCACTGCATTTGCAAAACCAATTTTTTTAAATCAAACT
>SEYY01022756.1:12500-15000 GCA_009176605.1 Armadillidium nasatum | reverse complement strand
TGTACGCGGGCCAGTCCAATGTTCGAATCCCTACCGTGTTGAGATAATCACCAACACATTTGGCTACGTGCGGTCTGGCGTTATCTTACATGAGGACAAAGGCTTCACCGATGCAGGGGTCAACTGGTACAAAGTACGATTTCAGTATGTCCGTTTTGCATCTTTGCCCGGTTAGATACACTGCAGCTAAGACGTGTAACTCCTTGCCAGCATGGAAAGATATACCACCCAAACCATAACGGACTAATCACCGAAGAGGAGTGAGTATCTCTTGCATTGTTCATGCCGCAGCATAGCGCTCATGACGCCTCCGATAAACCCTGGAAAGTCCGTCGGAGCTGTGTAGATTGAATCGGCACTCGTTCGTAAATAGGATACTCGCCCAATCCTAGGGCCGCCAATACAGATGTTGTTGTGCGAAAGCTATCCTTGCTCTTCGGTGCTCCTTGGTGAACGGGGGCCCTCTTGCCGGCCTCCGTGGGTGGTATCCATGTTCGGCGAGGCGACGTCGAATGGTATTCGTGCTAACAAGGGTGTGATGGACAGCCTGTAGCTCGGCACGATGGTCACGTGGTGTTGTATGTCGATCACGTACTGCCATTAACCGTATATAATTATGTCCTCAACGAACGTTGTTGCCAGGCCGCCTGGTGTGAGCATATGTCAACTCGTACTTCTGTAGGACCCTTCCGATGGTAGTATGAGAAATACCTGGACACAGTTGGCGTTGACCGTACCCTTCAGCTGCCAGTGTTATGATTGCTACACAGGTCTCGTGTCAAACTCCGTCGTAACCTCTCCATATACGTTCACAAACGTTAAAGGTTGAATACTCTCGATAACTACCCGTGACGTTACCTCTAATACCACGTCTCTCACCAAATTTGGCTGCTTTGCCCTTTCAATGTATTTCGTCGATATCGCGCCTACGCTCCGCCCATTGATGTTACACTGCATTATTTAGGTAGATAAGGGCACACACCTCCACACACAGGCACTCTCATTACCCTACAATGTCGTCGGGTTCTCCCAACTGATAAATTGTAGATGGTGTGTTAATTTTGCCCTTTAGTATATATATGCAAAATATAAAGCTTAGAACTGCTACTTTCAGGAAAAAATTAAAAATCTTAATATATTTTGCAAATATAAAATGACAAGTAAGCAAATTTTATAAAATACTTTGAAAAAAATTAGAACAAGGACAGGGAGGAGAAAATTTTAGCTAACTTCTTTATTCAATTTTGAAATTAGTTGATGTAATTTTTTATAGTACTCCAAAAACGGGTTGACTAAAATATGAAAGTAAAGAGAGAGAATGCTCATGAACAACTGTCATGCAAATTAACTCAAAGGACTTCCCCCGACTGCGTTCGGACGCAGGGCAACAGGTCAATTTACTTACTCGTTTCACTTACAGACTATTTTATATACATAAAGTTTCAAGCCCCCTAAAACTCTCACAGACTCTTATATATATTTACGCGCAAGTATAAAGTCTTCTAAAAGGGGATTCGAACCCTGACTCTTAAGCTTGTAAAACAAAGTGTTACCACTGCGCCACGACAAGTACAGTAACTGACCTGTTGCCCTGAGTCCGAGTGCAGTCGGGAGAAGTTCTTGGAGTTAGTCTACATGACAGTTGTTCATGAGCTTTCTCTCTGGGATTACCTTTTGAACTGTCGTGGCTCAAATGTAACACACTGCCTTATCAGCTTAAGGGTCAGGAAATGAATTCCCCTTTTAGCAGATTTTATACTTGTTGTATATATATATATATATATATATATATATATATATATATATATATATATATATATATATATATATATATATATATATATATATATATATATATATATATATATATATATATATATATATATATATATATATATATATATATATATATATATATATATATATATATATATATATATATATATATATATATATATATATATATATATATATATATATATATATATATATATATATATATATATGTGTGTGTGTGTGTGTGTGTGTGTGTGTATGTGTAGTATATAGTGTTTCTTGCCAATATTTATATTTTCTGTAGTTTTTCCCGTATTACAAAGCTTGTATTTGATATTTGTTTTCTACATATCCGATACTTTTGCTTTTTATGAGTTGTGTTGAGCCGTATCAGGTTAGATTTATTTATAGCTTTACCAAACGTCATTCTTAGAAGTAAGTTTATATGGAGAACAAACATACCGAAATTTTATGTTCCATATATTTTAGTTTCAAAGAGGAAATCTTTTCAAGAGTGTAATATATCGTTTTTATTATACTTTATCAAATATTATATTCTTGAGCTTTCAAAGTGATAAAAAAAATAAATATAAATAAATAAATTTTTTTTTTTTTTTTTTTTTTTTTTTTTTTTTTTTTTTTATTTTTATTTTTTTTAATTATATAATAAATGGGTATATTTTTAAATTAATTGTTGTTGATTGATAATAACAATTATGAACTT
>SEYY01022756.1:0-7500 GCA_009176605.1 Armadillidium nasatum | reverse complement strand
TAAATCCTTATTTGTAAATAAAAATATCAATATAACATCAATATTACTATTTCTGACGTATATTTTTAATAAAGTCCATTATATTTAACTTCTGATATTTTAAAGGGTCATAATATCAATTTGATAAGGGTATTTTGTCTTAACGTAAGGTGTACAGAAGAAATAAAATTGCGACCATAAAAGAGTAACAAACAATGATATTCAATCTTAACGCAAGGTGTACAGGAAAGATAAAATTGCGGCAATAAAAGAATAATAAAGCTTAAATAAATTTTACTTACTAAAATTATGTAGAATCTTGTTTTTTCATTAATTAAGTCTGTATTTTATATATAAAATCTTTAGTTATATTTAATTAAGGGAAATTAAAGAAATACCTTTCTTTTTACTAAAGAGTATTATCTAATATGTAAATACTTCCAAAAGATTTAGCTATAGCCAAAACTTAGTTTACATATTTATAAATTTTTATAAATTTCGTTATTGTAAAGAAAGCAGTGTAAAATGCGCATATAATACCGAAAATACAGAACAAATGAAATCGCTGAACTTGACTTTTTAGCAGAGACTTTCATTTTATAAAGAGGATGCTGCATATCTTGTCAAGATCTATTCTATATATCTATGAATGTATGTATGTATCCCTAGATATTTATGTATTTAAATCTGAGTGAGTATATTTTATTAATTGTATATTTTCATGTATGTATGTATGTATGTGTTTATGTAGGTATGTGTGTATGTGTGTATCCCTAGATATTTATGTATTTAATCTGAGTGAGTGTATTTTATTAACTGAGTATATTTTTATGTATGTATGTATCCATAGATATTTATGTATTTAAATCTGAATGAGTATATTTTATTAATTGAGTATATTTTCATGTATTTATGTATGTATGTATCCATAGATATTTATGTATTTAAATCTGAGTGGGTATATTTTATTAATTGAGTATATTTTCATGTATGTATGCATGTATGTATTTAAATCTGAGTGAGTATATTTTGAGTATATTTTCATGTATGTATGTGTCCATAGTTATTTATGTATTTAAATCTAAGTGAGTATATTTTATCAATTGAGTATATTTTAATGTATGTATGTATGCATGTATTATGTATATTTGTATATTTGCAATGTATTCTATGTATATTTATTAATGCAGCAGCCAATCTCTAATGAAAAAAGTTCTGGTTTTACATATTTTAAAATGAAGTTAAAATAAAATTCGTTTTTTACAACAAATCAATTACAATATAAATATATAAGATAAATTATTCATTTTATAAGTTTTATTTTATAAAAGATTTAGCCCAAAATAATAATAATAATAAGAATAATAATAATAATAATAATAATAATAATAATAATAATAATAATAATAATAATAATAATAATAATAATAATAATAATAATAATAATAATAATAATAATAATAATAATAATAATAATAATAATAATAATAAATAATAATAATAAATAATAATAATAATAATAATAATAATAATAATAATAATAATAATAATAATAATAATAATAATAATAATAATAATAATAATAATAATAATAAAGTAAGTGCTGAATTTGACATTTCTTGATCATATATTACGTTTTTTTTTTTTTATAAAAAGATTTATTGCTTTGATTTTCTTTTTTGGATGAGCAAAGTTTTTTTGTTGTTGTTATTTTCTCTGTTCTTTTTAATCAAAATAAAATGAACAAAAGTTATATTATAATGATGATTTAATTGCTATTTAATAATTCGGTATAAAGTAAATAAATAAATAATAGTAATAATAATAATAATAATAATAATAATAATAATAAAAATAAAAATATTGAAAGCGATAATGATGATGAGTGTGGTAATAATAATAATAATAATAATAATAATAATAATAATAATAATAATAATAATAATAATAATAATAATAATAACGATAATGGTGATCATGAATGCAATAATAATAATAATAATAATAATAATAATAATAATAATAATAATAATAATAATAATAATAATAATAATTTAATATTTGATAACACTAACTTCCAAGATATTTTTATAACATTCAATATTTACAAACTTAGAACCGTTTAAAGCACCTCATAAATAAGGCAACACAGTGTGTGTGTGTGTGTGTGTGTGTGTGTGTGTGTGTGTGTGTGTGTGTGTGTGTGTGTGTGTGTGTTTTAGTCACTACTTAATTATTAATAGAAACAAATCTCCCACGCTTTTTGGCCTGGCGTAGGCATCAAAGTGTTATTGCTTCTCCTTCGTGAAAACTTTCCACGCTAAATAAATAAATAAAAATGATGACGGCAGCAGCTCTATTATTTAAGAGCCTTGAGTGAAATAAATGTAATATATTATATATATATATATATATATATATATATATATATATATATATATATATATATATATATATATATATATATATATATATATATATATATATATATATATATATATATATATATATTAGGGTGATCCTTATTTCCAAGGTATTGCATTTGTTTGCAGAACCCCATCCATAGATTGTTTCTTTTTATATTACATTAATCCATGTTGAGCTTGAGAGCAGTCGGTTAATATTAACCCGTACCCAACGAAGTGCCAAAGAAGTACCAACGAAGTACCAACGAAGTACCTACGAAGTACCTACGAAGTATCTACGAAGTACCTACGAAGTACCTACGAAGTACCTACGAAGTATCAACGAAGTACCAACGATCACCATTTTTCTCAATAGGGTTATTAGAGTCTAAGTACAGGAAGTCGTTAGCTTGCTTCCAATGGATTAGCATTAGATTATAATGTTTGTAATCCGTGTAAATATCAGTATTCTAAACGATGGGAAGTGCATTAAAAAGATTTAGGTATTAAAGGTAGAATTATTTTTACTAGTAAATAATATTAATTCCACTTGTTTTTTTTTTTTTTTTCATTGGTCTTTCGTTTTCATTTGCACATTTTTGATAAAGTTTAATCATTTCTACGAAGCAAGTCTCTCTCTTCCGCTCAAAGAGAAATCAAATTATTGATAGTAAATTACAATCGAAGGAGTTATTAATAATAATAATAATAATAATAATAATAATAATAATAATAATAATAATAATAATAATAATAATAATAATAATAATAATAATATTTAAATTTAATAATAATATATATATATATATATATATATATATATATATATATATATATATATATATATATATATATATATATATATATATATATATATATATATATATATATATATATATATATATATATATATATATATATATATATATATATATATACCCAATACTCGAAACATTATTATTACACACAAATATTGATGTCAAATAAAAGAAAGCAGTTGAACTAAATATCTGCACGATATAATCAAAAACCATTATTAATGAAAAAAACAATAGTTTTTCAAAATGATTTCCCATTGCATTAATACAAGCCTTAAGTCTGTTGCATCATTCCTCTATTGCAGTATTCGCCTCTCCCATCGGAAAGGGGTTCACCACATCCTTTAGAGCTCACGATAAAGAACTAATGTCTAGGTGTCGTTTTGGGAAGACCATACGATCTAAAAAATGCTCATTATATGTAAACCAAAGGATTAAGAGGAGGGTTGTCAGACTACTAATCATAAGAGTTAGAAAATGAGGAAACACTCTTCCAGAGCTAAGCTTGAGAAGATCTTCCTTTTATGTGTAGGTGCTGAATCCTGTTGAAAGGTCCATGGTTCATTTTGGAAGAGGTTATCCCTTAGTTTTGTTGCCACACCTTCCAGAACGATCTTCTGGTACACGACAGAAGGATAAATAAACCGTTTTTAACAAAAATGGATGTATATCACCCCATCGTAACTCACTCTTTACCATAACATCACAAATGATGGATGATGATCTATTTGGAATGAGTTCTGCAGCTTCTTTAGATGACCTAGCACACAGCCTTTAGTTTTGTTTGCTGAAACTTTCTTCCATCGTAAGATTTTTTAGTCTGTAAAGAGAATGCTAGTGCTAATCATGCGTGTACTCAGCCAACTGAAGTTTCTACTTTCTCCCCTACCTCTCTTTAGAGAATATGTGAGTATAAAGATGTCAGGTACGCCTTTTGTAAACCATATTCTTAAATCATCTCTAATAATATGCGACTTGGAATTTTTATGTATACGCATTCAAGTGACATGTTTTTTGTTTCCAAAGAGTATTTCACTCAGTTCGTGCCTATATAACCTTGACAGCCTGCTGTGTCAGAACAGAACGTGGCCATCCAGACTTATGGCGGCCTACGCTTATGTAATACTCTAACAAGAGCACTGTTGTATTTGTTGTTCCTCTCCATAGTTACTTAATTTTCAATCGTCAAAAACAAAGTGAAAGCTTAAAGTGTGAATGTTAACTATAGACATCCATAAGTCATCTTTTGCATACTATTTCTTACCGGGCTATAAAAATTTATATTTTGTAACAATTTATGTGAGTACTGGGTATGGTAATTCAGGAGTTCGATATTATTTGCCACGTTATTGTAATTATTCTAGAAGTATGTACAGTACATTAGAAAGGAAGAAGAATATTAAAAATATACAAATCATTACACCGTGGCTCAAACGGGAAGTTGATTAACTCACCTGCTTCAGGGCGCCGGTTTGATCTCACCCGCGGATCCTAGGTATATACTACCTAGAAAAATTCCTCTCCTAGTATAGATGTAAACTTTTTGATAAAAGAAAAAAATTTTCATTCATTTGAAATCTGTGAATATAATTATCAATAACATAATTACATTACATTAATGACTTTCTCTCTATTACTACATCACCTATCCACTCCTATGCTGATGACTCCACCCTTCCTTACTCCTTTCACTTTGAAAGAGGCCCCTCGAAAAGGCAGTTAATTGAGGCAAGAAGGGTGACCTTGGAATATATGACTTCTTATCTTTCTCATAATTCAAAATGGGGAGGTGGAATCATGGTCGTTTTAAATGCTTCAAAAACTCAATTCCTCAATTTTTTTTCTCAACACAACCTTCCACACAACTAACATCTTCTATGAAAAAAAAACACTCAAATCTTCATCTGTTCTCAATATTCTTGGTGTTTCTTTACCTGTGATTTTTCTTGAAAGGATCACATTACTTCTCTTTCCAAACAAGCTTCTAAGAGGTTATAGGTTCTGAGAAGCCTTCGCGAATTTTTTACGCAACCCCAGTTACTTGTTCTCTATTGGGGTGTTCTTCGCCCATGGTATGAAGGGCACCTCACACATCCTAAGTGGTTGCTCTCATATAGCTCTTCAAGAAATGGTAGAGTCTAGGGCTTTCGTCTTGTAAATTCTTTTGCTCTTACTAACTCTTTCCAATCTCTTTCTGCCCGTCGAAATGTGGCGTCACACATCTCTATATTGGGAAGTGCTTGTCCGACACGTCTTCCTACACAGTCTCATTCTTTCTCTGTCTAACTCTCTGAACCCAGACGTAACAGCTATGCTCGGTCTTACATGTACTCTACTGGTAAAGTCTCTAACACACCACCACTATCAGTTTTTCCCACTTCCTTTGACTTGCGCACGTTGACAGGAACATGTCGATATTTAATTGTAACTTGATTCTGTTTTCCTCCAACTCTGGAGAAAGCGGTGGGGAATCGGTAGACCTCTGGCCTTTGCTCACCAGAGATATATATATATATATATATATATATATATATATATATATATATATATATATATATATATATATATATATATATATATATATATATATATATATAGAAGGAAGTGGGAAAACAAAGAAAGGGAGTGTGTTCCAGACTTTACCAGTAGAGTATGTAAGACTGAGCATAGCGGTTAAGTCTAGGATCGGAGAGTTGGACAGAGAAAAGATGAGACTATAGAAAGGCGTGCTGCACGAGTTCTTCTCAATGGAGGAGGTATGCGATGAGAGAGTTCAGAAGAGCAGTGTCAGTTGCAATAGCGATAGTAAAGAGAGTGACGCAACAATTCAACGGGCAGAAAGGGATTGGAGAGAGTTAGTAAGAGTATGAGAGTTGATCAGACGAAAAGATCTAGACTCCACCTTCTCAAGGAGAGATATATAAGTGGAACCACTCCATATGTGTGAAGCCTACTCCCTATATATATATATATATATATATATATATATATATATATATATATATATATATATATATATATATATATATATATATATATATATATATATATATATATTATATATATATATATATATATATATATTGCAGAAGAATTTCTTATCTTATTTAGAAACCAGAAAAACAGACGGCGAGAGAGAGAGAGAGAGAGAGAGAGAGAGAGAGAGAGAGAGAGAGAGAGAGAGAGAGAGAGAGAGAAAATCTTTGTCTGGAATTGAAAGAAATGTAATGCCATTTATCAAATCTGTGGGACGACAAAAATCATTAAAAAAGCAGAGAGAAAAAAAGTCTGAAAAATGATTCTCGCAGTTGGAAAAAGAAAACCAAATATTAAAAAATGAGCTTCACAACTAAAGGAAAAAAATCAATTGCAAAATAAAAAATATAAAACCGTTCATATATAATACAATTGTGGACGTAAATTGATTTGTTGTACCGTAATGGGAAGATGAAAGCACAAGTCATTATATATATATATATATATATATATATATATATATATATATATATATATATATATATATATATATATATATATATATATATATATATATATATATATATATATAAGAGAGAGAAATGCCAGGACTCGAACCCATTGACAACAACGTCGCCGATAGAAAATGTACCAAAGGCTCTACCACCGAGCTACGCTGCCTTTCCAAATTAACAGTGCATAGTAGAACGGTTTCCAAGTGTTTTCTGCTTCGAATCACTGTAGCAACTCGGTACCTATTTGAATACATAGTAGGGTGCTTGGAACTCTTACTGGGGTTACTATGGGGTTTTGCTGGGTACTTCTGGGTTGCAGGAACCAACAACCAAAGTCAAGCAACGCCAACATGGGCAAAACAACTGTTGCGACGAAATTATCAAAATAAAAGAAGAGAAAATTTTTCCAGTAGGGGTTCCAAGCACCCTCCCATATGGATTCAAATAGGTACAGAGTTGCTACAGTGATTCGAAGCAGAAGAGCTAGAAAACCGTTCTACTATGCATTCATTTTTTTAAGGGAAGGCGGCGTAGCTTGGTGGTAGAGCCTTCTGTACATTGCATTACGGCGACGCTGTTGTCAATGGGTTCGAATCCTGTCTTATATTACTAATCTCGTCGCAACAGTTGTGAACAGTTGTTGTGTCCATGTTGGCGATGCTTATCTTTGGTTGTTGGTTCCTGCAACCCAGGAACACCAAGCAAAACGCCATAGTAGCCCCAGTAAGGGTTCCAAGCACCCTCCTATGGATTCAATATATATATATATATATATATATATATATATATATATATATATATATATAT
>SEYY01022755.1:52500-57500 GCA_009176605.1 Armadillidium nasatum | reverse complement strand
TAGATATATATATATATATATAATATATATATATATATATATATATATATATATATATATATATATATATATATATATATATATATATATATATATATATATACAAGGCAATCATAAGGGAAGTGAAAAATAAAATAGTGTTAAAAATAAAAGGACACAATGCCTCTACACACGCGTTTAAAAGTCCAAAAGGAAGAAGAAAAAATTAGTAAGAAGGAGAGCGTTACAAACTCTGCTTTAAGATTCCTTAGTAGAATGAGCATAGCGGTCATCTCTACAGTTAAAAGAAAAGATGAAACTGAGTGTAAAAAAATGAGTCAATAGTATAAGGTTATCCTTCAAGGAGTTGATAAGTAACTAGTTAAAAGAGAAGAGGATTGTGGTTTAACAGTTCAGAGAGTTAAAAAGAAATGTGGAAGAGCAATTGAGAGTAGGAGAATTACTGAAGTGAAAAGTTTTGGACTTTACTCTCCTTCAAGAAAAGATGCTGAAACAGAATGACCGCAAATTTTTTTACGAGTATTTCGTACCCCGTACCGACGGAAGGATGTTCTATTGTTGTAAATTAATCATTTTTGGTGATGTAGAGTGATGTGGAGTGATGTGAAGTTCTGAAAGTCTCTCATAATCATTTACATCACATAAACTAGTTATAAGAAAAAGAATCTAAGGAAGCAAAACAAGCTACCCTATGAATAATACGAACAAGATCTCAGTTAGAAGCTGCTTTTATTAGTATAGTAGTTGAATAGAAGAATGGGTCTATTACTGATATATATATATATATATATATATATATATATATATATATATATATATATATATATATATATATATATATATATATATATATATATATAATATATATATATATATATATATATATATATATATATATATATATATAATATATATATATATATATATATATATATATATATATATATATATATATATATATATATATATATATATATATATATATATATATATATATATATATATATATATATATATATATATATATATATATATATATGAATGAGGGAAGGCGTATAATCATTGGATGAATCCTAGAGCTTAAGAAGACCCCATTCTTCCTGTTGCTAGGGGTTAGATACCCCATTTCTATTGGTCTTAAACCCTCCCCCCAACCACAATTTTTGTCATGTGGCATGTTAATAAATGGATTAGTAATTGACATCTCCTCTCTTCAAAGTGGAGCATGACAACAAGAATCAGGATGCACATACGTCCACACACACAGACATGTAAGAAAGCACACACCACACACGCACACACACACACACACACACTATATATATATATATATATATATATATATATATATATATATATATATATATATATATATATATATATATATATATATATATATATATATTATATATATATATATATATATTATATATATATATATATATATATATATATATATATATATATATATATATATATATATATATATATATATATATATATATATATATATATATATATATATATATATATATATATATATATATATATATATATATATATATATATATATATATATATATATATATATAATATATATTATATAAATTTTAAAAAAGCCAATTATTTTTTGATAGTTTGAATGTTTTTTTTTTCATTTAATTTTTAATTTTTTTTAAAAAAAAATTATAATTTTTTTTTAAGTGAGTGTTTCTAACTCCGATTTCACTTTTTATGACAGTAATTAAAAAAAAAAAAAAAAAAAAAAAAAAAAAAAAAAAAAAAAAAAAAATAAAAAAAAAATCCCTTTCTTTTATTTGCCGTTTTTTTACGAAGCTTTTTATTTTATTTATTTTTTTCTTTCTTTTTTTTCTTTCTTTTATACCTTCCTATCCCATTTGAAAATAAAACCGCTTTTGTGATTTATTTTCAAATTTCTTGAAGGGAGAAAGGGAGAAATTGAGGGGGAAATAGACTTTAAGGGGGTTTATATATTTGGAATTTTAAATTCTTAAATTTTCTCCCTCGCCAAAATTCTAATTTACTTAAATTTTTAATTTAAAATTTTTAAATTTTTAAATTTATTTATATATAATATATTATATATATATATATATATATATATATATATATATATATATATATATATATATATATATATATATATATATATATATATATATATATATATATATATATATATATATATATATATTTTTTTTTACTTACAACCTTTCCCACAATCGTGGGGTGGTATCTATCGCAGGCCACATCCATCAAACACTCACCTCTTCACCAATCTTTTCTATATATATATATATATATATATATATATATATATATATATATATATATATATATATATATATATATATATATATATATATATATATATATATATATATATATATATATATATATATATATATATATATATATATATATATATATATATATATATATATATATATATATATATATATATATATATATATATATATATATATATATATATATATATATATATATATATATATATATATATATATATATATATATATATATATATATATAATATATATATATATATATATATATATATATATATATATATATATATATATATATATATATATATATATATATATATATATATATATATATATATATATATATATATATATATATAATTGAATCCTTGATTGTAAACATCAAAATTCTCTCCAAACTAGGGACTCAAAATGCACAGCAAAAAAATTATAACTACTCAAATTTGACACTAAATCAAAAACAAGAATTACTCACCGTTCAAGTATATATAATGACAGTTATTTTCTGTTTCAGTAAGCTTTAGAGGAATTGTATGTATTGCAATGTCGTCACAACAATCTGAATGAGTAGCATAAACCCCTTACACATAAGGAGGGAACACACCAAAGTTGTGTAGTACTGAGTATGTTATGTATGATACATGGAGGAAAGTTGGACAATACAATGTGGAGCAAGGTTTATTAGTAAAAAGGTGATAATCATAGAAATAATTTTTTTTTTTATTACAGTCATGTTAGAAGAGACGATTAAAATGTTGACCCCGTATAGCAATACAAATCTCACATTGTTGTATCATGGGCTGCGTGACACGCTCCAGGAATTCAGAAGTTAATTGAAACGTTAAATGGTTGATTTGAACAGTCTTGCAGAAAAAGGAAATTAGGTTGCATACATAAATTGTAGCGAATGCTCACAAAAGAAATAGTTCAACTGGTTGCAATCAGGAGAGCGTATAGACCGCACAGTTGATCCACCATTTTCAACTTACCTGTTTGGAAACGTATCATCAAGATACTGTCTAGCAACGAAGCTAAAGTGTGGAGGATCATCATCGTACACAAAACGTTACATTGCATCATAGTGTCAGTTTGTACTCATAGCTATCCGTGATAGGTTAACTACCATTAAGAACTTGTACCATTTGGTATTCATTTTTTTGGGTTCGTACGAATTTACAGTGACTAATTTTTGAACTTAAAATTTTCAGGCCCTCTGTTCACAGACACTTTTTTGAAAGTTGAAGTCTATATAACCAAGGATCCAAGTTTTGGCCAAACAATTCTGAAACACCCGTATATATATATATATATATATATATATATATATATATTATATATATATATATATATATATATATATATATATATATATATATATATATATATATATATATATATATATATATAATAGAGAATTTGTAATGCAGTAGAATATGTTAGGAACACATAAATGAAAAGGAATGTAACAAATGAGATTTTCATGAAGAAACTTCACCAGAATTTCGCGGATGGGAAAACGATTTACCAACGGATCAATTTGCATAAAAAAAAGAAAGAAAGAAAGGAAAGAAGGAAAGAAATAAAGAAAGTAAAACTCAAAACAAGGTTTCCCTTATGTTTGCATTTACTTCAATGCATTCCAGTAACAATAACTGTTCGCTTTTTTTTTTTTTGGTTTGTTAGTTTTTTTATTTATTTATTTTTGCTTGCTTTTTTTTTTTCCTTTTGAAGAAACATTATTATTGTTATTTTTATGTAAGATATATTATTGCTCACTGTGGAATTTCGATACGGAAGGATAGGAAGAAAGGGAAGAAGTATGCTCGTTGTACCTTAAAAGGAACATGCAGGTATACAAGACTTATATATATATATATATATATATATATATATATATATATATATATATATATATATATATATATATATATATATATATATATATATATATATATATATATATATAGTGTGTGTGTGCGTGTATGTTCGTGTGTATGCTTGTGTCTGTGTCTGTGTGCCTATGTTCGAGTTTAAATAAATTAATATTTTGAAAGGTTTTGTGGTCTAAGAGTAAATAGATTTTTTAGTTGGACAGGAACAATTTTGAAATTTTGATGCGTTCTGTTAGCATAATAATAATAATAATAATAATAATAATAATAATAATAATAATAATAATAATAATAATAATAATAATAATAATAATAATAATAATAATAATAATAATAATAATAATAATAATAATAATAGACAGATTGATAGTTAGATAGATAGTAAGATGTACTTTGATAAATTAGTTGTTAAATGAACACCACTTGTTCTACGAACAGACTGTATATTTATAACACTTTTTTTCAATACAATATCTAGTGACAAAGAACTGCATGAAGGCCTATCCATTTTTTTTCTCAGCAGAGGCTAATTATCATATTTTTTACCATAGAAGAACAAAAGGTTGACTAGTTACAGAATTGTGATTGAGAAATTGCACACATAACATTTTTGTTTCAGAAGCTATTTCAGAAAAAAAAATCACATTAACCTTCTCAGCTTCTTATCAGTGTAGCACAAAAGTTCATATCCTTATCTAAATTATTAGTTTGGTTTTAAAATATCTATTAAAATAGTACGTCAGAATTTTCTAAAAATTCCATCTAAATTATGTATATA
>SEYY01022755.1:5000-17500 GCA_009176605.1 Armadillidium nasatum | reverse complement strand
ACACTGATTTTGCGAGATGTCGCAGTTAGCTCCCCGAGTGCCGACGGAGGATATGTCCCGAATCTGATTAGGCTTCCCAACATATCTCAAAAATATGTTGTTTTATTGCATTCAAGTATGAGGTACAGGCAGGAAGTAGATTTCTATCTAATACTGCTACAGTATGATTTCTGGCATTGTTGCGGAGTAATAAGAGTGCGTCGCCAATTAATTACTTAAAAGGCTCTGCATATTAATGAAGGGTGTCGTCCATGTATTTTTCAATCATTAAGGTCGTCTTGTCTAATATATGCAACTCATTGAAGACTCTCAAACTAATGCAAGCTCACACCGTCACAGAGCCTCCTCAGAAACTGATCCTTGAAATGTTGCAAGTGGCAAAGTGCTCTCCAGGATGTTCCATTTGTTGATATCAGTCTGGTACACGTACTGCAAATTCAGACTCATCCTCAATTTTACATAAACTCTATTGGTAAAGTCTGAAACACACTCCCTTTATCTGTTTTCCCAGCTTCCTTTAACTTCCCGTGTATCGGGACATGTCGGCCTTTAAGTTTACCAAATTTCCAGTGTTTCCCCAACAGGGGTGGAAATTAGTAGGCCTATGGTCTTTGCCCACCAGAAGTAATATGAATATATATATATATAATATATATATATATATATATATATATATATATATATATATATATATATATATATATATATATATATATATATATATATATATATATATATATTAGGAGTCTCTTTTATCTGAAATTTGTTACGCATTTAGGAAATGAATGCAAAAATTGATGCTCATTGATGTGATTGAATTTACAGTTTTATCATCTATTAAGTATATCTATACTTCAATATTATTATAAATTTTATTAAATATATATAATGTCATATATATATATAGTATATATATATAAATATATATATATATATATATATATATATATATATATATATTAATATATATATATATTATATATTTATATATATATATATATATATATATATATATATATATATATATATATATATATATATATATATATATATATATATATATATATATATATATATATATATATATATATATATATATATATATATATATATATATATATATATATATTATATATTATATATTATATATTCTATAATTTAATTAAATCGAAAACAGAAAAGAAAGAAATATTTCTATTTTTTTATTTCAATATTTACTATAAAATAACGAATTGTTTTTCATTATGAAAGATGTGCTTTTAGTTTGCATAAAATGTGAATATTTTTAATTGTGGTTATAGTTTTGTAGAGAATTAATAGCTGCTAATGAGAATAAAATTTTGTTGTTTAATTATTATTGTAAATAAGTTATATATAACATTTTTCGTTATTAAAAGGAAGTAAGGGGAAAAATACATCCCTTTTCTAAGACAAGATGCAAAAAAGTTGGCCAAATATAAAAAGAAAACCCAATGATTTAGGGTCATTGTTATCCAACGGTAACTTTCAGATTTTTATACGTTTTACCAGTAGACTACAAGTAAAAGGTCTTATAGAAGAGAGATTTAGCATTCATGAGTTGAATATATTCCCCCCAAAAAAAAAGTAGAAGAATGAAGAGTCCAGACTCGGACTATCAATTTATTTTTCCACTTGCTACAGGAATGAACACGTTTCATTCCCAGCATGTGTGAAAGTCCAGTTGCTCTCGAATACAAACTCGCCTTTATTTTAATTGGATTCAGCATATAATGAGATTTTAATCTTATAAGTTATTAATCATGTAGTCAGAGAACACGAAAATGTTTCAGTCACCGAACGTTTAAGAGTGTTTACTCATTTTAGGATATGAGTTAAGAAATTTAAATATAAAAACTAAAATGAAATAAAAAAAAATAAAAAAAAAAACATATTTGTACACTATGTGGTTCTGAGTTACCAGAACTATAAAAAATATTTATATATATATATATAATATATATATATATATATATATATATATATATATATATATATATATATATATATATATATATATATATATATATATATATATATATATATATATATATATATATATATATATATATATATATATATATATATATATATATATATATAATTAAATGCAAAGCTTCTCACTGAACTACTTACTATGAGTAATTAGTTTTTTAAATCTGTTTTATTTAAAAAATAATAATAATTTCTAATTTTTCATATTATTTTTTTCACTAATGTTATTAATTCATTCCTTTTCACTATAAAGGTAATCCTAACTTCTCTTCTGCGTCACTGGTTTGACTAATTTCGAAAAACTCGATAAAAATTTCACTCATCATTAAATAATGAATAATACACATAGTACATTAACATTAATTTTAAAACAACCCATGGGTAGCGAACTTCATTTTTTTGTTCATTTTGAGTCGTGGCCAAAAAAATAGAAACTTCTTATCTTAGATTTTAAAAATGAGCATCACAAAATTGGCTTCTTTTATAAAAGTTGCTTCACCATACTAACATAATATGAGCCTGTATTTATTTATCGTTTATTAGTTTTATTTTTTGCTCGTCTTTTTCATGCATTATTTATTTACTTTAATATCTACTAATAGCTTTTTTACTCATCATTTTCATGAATTATTTATTTATTTTTATATTTACTTAATAACTGATTGATTTTATGTATTTAATTAATTAAATGTTTACTGAAGTACAAAACTAATTAAACGTAATATTCCATTGAAATTCATTTTAAGCGGTTTATTGTTTTATCTACTCAAGGGGAAAACGATATTTTTAAATGTAAACTTGCATCTCTTACCTGCGCATGAGTTTTCATGTGAATTTCGAATTCTTTTTTTTTATTATTATTATTAACAATTATGCAAAATAAATTCTTTTTTTTCTTTTTTTTCGCATCATTAATACTTGTATGAAATTAATTTAATTAAAGGAAACATATTTATATTTTTAATTTTTGAATATTAATTTTTCAATAATTAATCTTCTTAATAGTTACTGCTATAAAAACGTTTTTTATTAGCGTTTTAAAAGGATAACTTTGAAAATATTATATATATATATATATATATATATATATATATATATATATATATATATATATATATATATATATATATATATATATATATATATATATATATATTATATATATATATATATTATATATATATATATATATATATATCCCCATCCATCCCCCTATTCTCTCCACCAGCATTCCCAGATATTTAAACTCTTCTACGTCTTCAAATTCCTTTCCCCCTACCTCGACACCCCCCATTCCTCCCCTCTTACTGCCTCATCCCTACCCCCAATCCTCATCACTTTACACTTTTTTGAGTTTACCGTGGTTTACCTTCAATCCCTTCGACGCACATTCCCTAACAAACTCCTTCACCAACATTCCCAGCTTCTCCCCAGATTTCACAACTAACACCGCATCATCCGCAAACAACAAGACATTTACCTCCCATTCACCTTCTCCACTTCTCAACCAAATATAATACCCTTCCCTTCCCTTTTCATCTCCCTAACAACACCATCCATTAACACATTGAACAACCACGGAGACATAACACACCCCTGCCATAGTCCAACTCCCACGTTAAACCATTCAGTTAGTTCCCTCCTCACCCTCACCCTCTCTCTACAGTTCTCATAAAATGATTTAATCCCATTCAATAATATACCTCTCACTCCCCCATCCCTTAGTACCTCAAACAACTTCCTCCTTCAAACTCTATCATACGCCTTCTCGAAAACCATAAAGCATACATACTCAACTCTATCTTTCTCACGTAATTTCTTACCAATCATTCTCAGTGTTAACACCTAATCCACACATCCCCTACTCTCTCTAAAACCTCCCTACTTCTAACCCACTCTCTCTCTCTCTCTCTCTCTCTCTCTCTCTCTCTCTCTCTCTCTCTCTCTCTCTCTCTCTCTCTCTCTCTCTCTCTCTCTCTCTCTCTCTCTCTCTCTCTCTCTCTCTCTCTCTCTCTCTCTCTCTCTTGTCAATTGGTTCACTTTCGATTCTATTCCCCTATAATTCCTACACATCGTCTTATCCCCTTCCCCTTTATATATCGACACTTTACAGGCATCTTGCCAATCCTGATGCACTCTTCCCTCTCCCTAACACTCATTAAACATTTCCACCAACCAGTCAACTATCTCTTCGCTCCCACCTTTACCATCTCCCCATTTATACCATCCATTCCTGCCGATTTACTTTCTTCACCTTTCCCACAGCTACTTTTACTTTCTCTCTACTAATACTTCCCTCTTCTTCTAATAACATCTCCTCATTATTCCCCATTACTCCCTCGCCTCCCACCTCTGTCAACAAATCTTGTCTTGTTTTTTTCAGTTTAGAACACCTTCCATAAAATTTTATCACGTCTCCCAGGAGGGTGTGTCCCCCAGATTGAGAACCCCTGTCCTAGGTAATTGAATAAACAATGGTTAAAATAATTGAAAGATTTCGATTTTGTTAAATGTGCGTTTCTGTTGATTCTTATTTCTGTGCTGATTACAAAAATTAAATTAGAGTTTTCCTATCACTCACATATTTATTTATTTATTTAGTTATTTATTTATTTATTTATTTATTGTAATAAGAAATTTCTTTTTTCATATTAGAATTATTGTTCACGCCAGAATATAGATGCCTGTAGACTCTTGTAGATGCCTATAAATGCCTGTAGACGCGACAAGAAAGTTATAAAAGCATTACTGACAGCGTTAGCGTTGAATTTACCAGAAACTTCACTACCCTTCAGGTGCCTATTCGCCAGCCTATGAATAAAAGTCACCTGTGCTGTTAACTATCCTTTCATATGCCGATGACTCGACTCTCCATTCTTCTACTCATTTCAAATCTTCCCCCTCCGTTGCACCTAGAGTTGCCTCTTGTCTTCATCTTTCCGCTTCCCTTCTTGCATATCTGGATAGAATTTCCCAGTTGGGTCTTCTCAACCTTGTGAAATTCAACTTTTAAAAACTCAACTTCTAGAGATCTCCCTCTCAAAGACACCTAATTTTTCCATTTCTTTAGGTGGTTCTCCCGTCTCTCCTGTTGACAATATAAATATTCTTGCCCTTCACATAAAAAAAAAAATGTCTTGGAAACCTCACATCACAATGGTTGCTAGGGTGGCCTCAAAAGAAGCTGGGAGTTCTGTTTTGACTGCGATAATTTTTTACTTCTTTTCAGTTACTCCAATTATGCAAGGGCATCATCAGCCTTTGTACAGAGTACTGATCTCATATATGGGATGGCTCAGGTTTTCCCATCTTTTGGATAGGGTTGAGTTAAAGGATAAAAAATTTATAAACTGTTCCTCTCATACAAATTCATTGACCTTTTATTTCTGCGACGTGACGTTGGTGCCCTGTCTCTTTTCTTTAGGTACTACAGCGGCAAATGCTCGAGATAATTGTCCACTCGCATACCTCCATCTTTACGGCGTCCTCGTAGCACATGGGGTGCATTGTCTGCACATAAATTTTGTGCAGGCATAAGCAACTCCAGGCTTGTTCGCTGTGGTGCCTCCTTTTTTCCAGCCACCTCTGTTTTGTAGAATTCTATCCCATCTTGTGTGTTTCTTGCAGAATTTAATCTCAATTACTTTAAAACCCACGTCTATGCTCACCTGCGAAATCTGTTATGCCTCATGTGTCACTGTACTGACGGAATGAATAAATGGAACTCGTCATATGCTTTTTGCAATTCAGATTCGATGGAGGGAACCTGAAGATTATTTAACCTACTGCTGTCTTGCTTGACAATATTTGGAATATTCTCAAAGTCTATAGACATACAATTGTATATTCGTCTCTGTCATCAGCAGCTAGGCCGATGTCTCATGACCCTGAGTTTCCTATACCTACTCAATCAGATTCATCAATGACGGTAGTGATGATGTTGGGAATGAATTGTCAGAATGAATTATGTGATCTAGCGCTTTCTACAATAATAGTGTCTTGTAGAATGCTCTAGACTTACTGCTTCCTCTAAGCCTTACTTACTGTCACGGTCAAATCTAAATGATTTGGTTCGTGATCAAGATTTACCTAAATCTAAAGGAGATTTACTCACTTCAAGATTGAAAAGTTGAAACTTGCTATAGAAAGAGACGAAAGTCTGCTTCTTCCGTGACCATCAAAAAGTACTTGAGCATCCGTTTTCTAAATAAGAGGAATTAGTTTTCTGAAATGATGTCGAAGGTCTGTTGGAGTTACTGGACCTGCAACGCAAGCCTGAAGAATTACGCCGATTCATTGGTTCTTCAAAAACAAGTTTGAAAACGGCGCTGCTTCACAAAGAGAACCAATACTCATCAGTTCCTGTAGCCGAGCTGAGATGAAAGGATCATTTGAAATTATGAAACTTCTGCAACCAATCATCCAATATAAAAAATATTCTTAAAAGATATGGGGAGATTTGAGAGTGACATCCTTCTTACTTGGATTGCAACTAGGATATACTAAGTTCTGCTTCTTCTTATGTACGTGACATAGCCAAAATAAAAAGAATCACCACATCAAAAAGAACAGGCCATAAATAGTAATTTCTTCTGGGACAGAAAAATGTCGTTCATCAGTCACTTGCTAGATCTGAAAACATCTGATTGCCCCATTGCTTTTAAAACTGCCTTTGTTTAAGAATTTTATGAAATTAATGGATCGTAAAGTGGACGTAGTTCTATTTCTCAACAACAAATTCCCAAAACTCAATGAAGCTAAAATAGAGTAAATTGTAGATCCACAGATCAAGAACATACATATTTGAGAGCAAGTTAAGTAAGTACGAAATGACTGCATGGACATCTTTCAAAAAAGTGATCACAAACTTTTTAGGAAACTACAAATCTGAGAATTACAGGGAAAATGTAAGTGAACTTCTCCAAGCTACAAAGACATATCTGAAATCGCATTTTCCAGTTATAATGTAGCATGTCTCTAAAAGTATGCTTTTTTAAACTCCAGTTTTGAATTTTTTCCCAAAAGGTTCTGCGATGCATCTGAAAAAAAATGAGGAACGTTTCCAGATGTATCAGAAATTGAAAGAAGTTACCAAGGAAAATAAAATCCAGATATGGTGGTTGACTATTATTAGTCACTCGAAAGAGATGTTCCACAAGCAAAATACAGCAAAATTCTATTTCTCATTCATTTTACACATGTAAATAAAGTTTCACAGGAAAAGTTGTATAATAATGATTCTTTCACTTCCATTTAAAAATCAAAAAGCAAACTTTTGTGTGCCAATGATATATTCAAAATATTATATGGACATGCACTCTAACCGCGTCCCTCTCGCCTCACTACTGCCACTACTCACTACAGACACTACCTGTCTTTCAAAATGTGGGAATTTTGGGGGGGTCACCATATATATATATATATATATATATATATATATATATATATATATATATATATATATATATATATATATATATATATATATATATATATATATATATATATATATATATATATGGGCGTCTCGTCATTTTAGAGGCCACAGGGACATGGCCCCACTAGTAATTATTTAAACAAATTCATTTCTTTATTGGTATAATTCTTTTTCTATTAATTCTTCATAGTTTTATTTTTCATTTTTTAAATTTATTTTTTTTTAAAAATTAAAATATTTGTAAATTCAAAGTTAGTGTTATATTAAAATTTAGACATTGAACATTAAAAATATTAAAAGGATAGCTTTTTAAAAAGACTAATAATGGTTTGTGTAGTAAAAGTAGTCATAAATAAATACACCTGTATTTATTTAAGTATATATTTTCAAATACTGCAATATTGAAAAGTTCTTGAGAATTAATGACCTTCAGGTGTCGAATAAGGATAAGAAGTAAAACGCAAAACAATGCTTTCTTAAAAAGGGTTCAAAAAAGAGAAAGACCTTCTATACGAAACAAGGGTGAAAGTTCTAGAGCTTAAATCTGAGTCGAAATTACTCAAAGTCCAGATATACTCTTTAAAAGGCAAGCGTTTAAGAAAACAATTCTACGGTGATGAATTCACATTTTTCAGGATCAAATAAATATTTGCTTTATTCGGATGAATTCCAAATTAATAAAAGGGAAGAATCGTGGTTTAAATTTTCCAATACCATCAAACGTTGGAAAATTGAGGGGGATGAAAACAACTTGTAACGGAGTTGACTCAACCCGCCGCCTCCCTCTGTAGCAAATACTAGGGAATAATGAAGGTTTGTGAAATAAAATAACAATTATCTTAGTTGATATAATGCCGCCATGTTGAACGACATTTTAAATAAGCCAATAAGGATCAGGCTTCTCTTATAACGTAGAATTCTTTCACCTTAGAAAAAACTTTGAGTGGGAAATGCCATGCAGTTAGCTGCCACAGCATGTTCTGTGTTAGCGAGTCGAACAAATATTTTCTTAATAACCAATTTTATAATCAAACTAATTATCGTTTGAAGATCTTAACAGTGTGCCAATTCCGTGCTATACTATATATTTGTGCCTTATTGGATGATCATAATACTTTGTCTGAGGCATTGTTGCTTCACATTTATCAATTTCATCTTGCATTTGCATTTGCATCTTAATAAAGATTACAAAGGATAGAGTGTTTGGGTTAATTACCTAATTAAAGCTCATATATTTCTATATATATATATATATATATATATATATATATATATATATATATATATATATATATATATATATATATATATATATATATATATATATATATATATATATATATATATATTGAATGTTTGATCTCCGAAATAATGATGAAGCATGTTTACGCTCTTTCTTTTAAAGCAACTTCCAAGATCTTTTGACATCATAGTAACACTGCAAGATTTACTTAACATCTTTTAAGATGTGACGTTTCCTAAGAGATTTCTAAAGAATGTTTGCATAATCTTCATTTACGGCAATGGAGAATTTTATTATTTTCAGAACATTTGAAAAGAGTATTGAATCTTTGTAAATGCTATGGAAAGTAATTTCAATAAGCTTTTCATATATGTGTTTAGTTTAAACATCTCATTAGGCGAATATATTTATTTAAGAGAATTCTATTTCAATAGATTACTTCAAAATAATTTAAACAAGTGTTCCCTTTTTTAAATCTTTTCAAATCGCGAGTTTCAATACTTTTGCGAAGTAATAATGATAATAATAATAATATTTAATATTACTGATATTGCTACTAATACTAATAATAATTACTGCAAACACTTCTTTCTTTAACTTTCAGCGAAAAGTCGCCTGAAATATATATATATATATATATATATATATATATATATATATATATATATATATATATATATATATATATATATATATATATATATATATATATATATATATAGTATATATATATATATATATATATATATATATATATATATATATATATATATATATGGACTATGTTAATTAGGTAATTAACTCCAAACAATTGATCTTTAATTCTTTATTATGATGATAGATGCAAATTGAAATGATAAATGGGAAGCGCAATGCTTCAAGCAAAATAATGGTAGTAATCCAAGATAAAGTACAATATATTTTATAACACAGTATTCCGCACTTTATGATCTTCAATGTTAATAAGCGGTGATTGCTAATTTCGGTATTTAATTAGTTGTTTGTTGGACTCGCCTGAGGTTTACAAGAAGCGATTCTCTACTCGGCTCTGTCGTCCACCCAACTCCCGAAAGCTCTTATTTTAAAGTCGTTGTATTCGAGCTCTTGTGACGTCATATGCCATTTTCTTTTAACATTGGCTAGTTTAAAAGCTATACTCATATGGCATTATCATTATGCATCATTAAACTATTCTTTGAGATTCCTTAATTAATTATGTAGTAACAATAAGTACTATCTCCATTAAGGTTTATTAAAACAATAGATAAAATTTACATAAAGACTTGCCATTCATAAAATAACTCTGAAAAGGAATGCCAATTAATACATTTTCTTTATTAACAGGAGGGGGGAATGGAGTTGTGCCAACCCCATTGCAAGTTGGTTTCACTCCCCCTAAATTTTCCAAGGCTGTAATTGTATTGGAAAATTTATCAGGATCCCTTGGTAATTATAAATTTGGCATACTTTTGCTGTACGCAACATTTATTTAGACCATTTTTGTAATTCTTAAATTGTAACCAATGTTTTACCTCCGAATTACAGGAACAAAAGCCAATAAATGTCTTTATTTTCACTTTCTTCTGCGCTATTTTTTTTCTTCTTTTGTAGATCAATTCGGATTTATTGGGGCTCCAGTATTCCTTCTATTCGTCGTATTAAATTTTCTTTTTGAAACCCTGGTGTTGCAAGAGTTCTTGTGTTGCAAATTCACTGGTAAGCGGCTTTCTATCAGCTCTCGCTTAATTTTTTTTTCTTTTTTTTTCTGATCACTCCTCCCGGGCAACCTCTATCGGCTCTTCTCCCGCTTTTTTCCTTTTGGAGTTTAGCTTATTTACAACCTCTTCCACCTAGATGACGATGCAGGTCTAGGACGGTTTCATAGGAAAAGCAATACATTTTGAATATTAAAGCCTGAAATCCCTTTTTCCCTTTCCTTTTTGTTTTCAAGATCGGCGAGTGCCTGAAAATGCCTCGCGCAGTTACCAGCTACTCGCAATAGCCTCAATGTTGGTTTCTGGACGCATCAAGTTTAGCACTTATTTATTTTATTTCCTTTATTTCTTTTTTTTTCTTCAATTTTTATAAGTTCCAAGAGATCTTTTAAACTCTAATTACCATCACATTTGATTATTATCATTATTATTATTTATTATTATTATTATTATTATTATTATTATTATTATTATTATTATTATTATTATTATTATTATCATTATTATTATTACTATTATTATTTTTATTATTATTAAGATTACCATTATTATTTTTATCACTGTAATTATCACTATTATAACTATTATTCTCTTTATTATTAATAATTCCATTACTATTATTATTATTATATTATTATTATTATTATTATTATTATTATTATTATTATTATTATTATTATTATTATTATTATTATTATTATTATTATTATTATTATTATGCATTTTAACACAGAACACAAGAATTTATTTCTTTCTTTTATATTTTTTTTCCAAATTATTTATCTACTTCTAATTCAATCACTATTAAAATTTTCTTCCAATATTGTTATTTTCCTTTTCTTCAAATTTCTCTCCTCCGTTCGTTAAATGAATGTGAGAACCTATGATAGGCTTTGTAGACGTCAGTTGGTGTGTATATTTTTCATGAGCGTGCGCACATAATTGTAAATATCCGTTTGTTTCCTTTTTCTTTCCTCGCGCACACGACGTTTGCGTTCTTTTTATAAAGATCATTTTCGCTTACTCAGAAATGCCCCTTTTCCTTCGCCTTCGTTCCTTTATGAGTTTGGTTATCTTTTTACAACGTTTAAATTCGACTGGGCGAAAGTTCATTTTTACAGCCAATTTGGTTGTTCTGTTTGTGCTCTTGTTCTTATTGTTGTTTTTCTTGCTTCTCTTTTTTTTCAATTTTCATTCAATTATTATTAATTATTAATAATTCTAATTTATCAGAAGGTTAGGAGACGATCTTGTCACTCTGGGGTCACCACTTTGGACTATGTTAATTAGGTAATTAACTCCAAACAATTGATCTTTAATTCTTTATTATGATGATATGTGCAAATTGAAATGATAAATGGGAAGCGCAATGCTTCAAGCAAAATAATGGTAGTAATCCAAGATAAAGCACAATATATTTTATAACACAGTATTCCGCACTTTATGATCTTCAATGTTAATAAGCGGTGATTGCTAATTTCGGTATTTAATTAGTTGTTTGTTGGACTCGCCTGAGGTTTACAAGAAGCGATTCTCTACTCGGCTCTGTCGTCCACCCAACTACCAAAGCTCTTATTTTAAAGTCGTTGTATTCAAGCCTTTGTGACGTCATAGGCCATTCTCTTTCCTCATTGGCTAGTTTAAAAGCTATACTCATATGGCATTATCATTATGCATCATTAAACTATTCTTTGAGATTCCTTAATTAATTATGTAGTAACAATAAGTACTATCTACATTAAGGTTTATTAAAACAATAGATAAAATTTAAATAAAGACTTGCCATTCATAAAATAACTCTGAAAAGGGATGCCAATTAATACATTTTCTTTATTATCAGGAGGGGGGAATGGAGTTGTGCCAACCCCATTACATATATATATATATATATATATATATATATATATATATATATATATATATATATATATATATATATATATATATATATATATATATATATAATATATATATATATATATATATATATATATAATATATATATATATATATATATATATATATATATATATATCCTCATAAAAATTAACATCCGCATTTTCGAAAATTCAACATCCGCATCCGCATCCGC
>SEYY01022754.1:0-2500 GCA_009176605.1 Armadillidium nasatum | reverse complement strand
TCAGATCGATGGAAAGAGAGCAGAAGTTGAATCTGTTAAGTATCTTGGAAATGTATTTGAAAGAGGAGGAGGTGTTGAAAGTGACATCACGGAGAGAATTTGCCAAAATAGTAAATGTGTAGTTTTTTTTAGCCATTGCTGAAGGATGCGAACGTTCCTTTACAGGTAAAGAAAATCATTTTTGAGACCATTCTGACACCGATATTAATGTATGGGGTGGAGTGTTGAACGACAACCACGAGATTCCAGAAGAAGGATACACGCTACTGAAATTAGACCCTTCAGAACAATACTGGAAAAGAGTCGAAGAGATAGAGTTAGAAATGAGCAAAGTAGAGAAAGGGCGGAGGTATGTCCTATCATAAATAAGATTAAAAAGGCTCAACTAAGGTGTCCTGGGCCACCTGGAAAGAATGGATGACCAAAGAATGGCGATGTGGTGTTGATTGCAAGGCCGAGACGAAGATGGAGGGGAAAATGGAAAGATGAAGAAGAAGCAATGCTTTTGCCTATCGGAGAAACTGGAGAACGAGGCTGATCCGACTGACAGGCAAATAATGCCTATCTGGGAGCTGAAGAAGAAGATTGTCATTTCTTCTGAAGATTTCATTTCTGCTCTCTCTCTCTCTCTCTCTCTCTCTCTCTCTCTCTCTCTCTCTCTCTCTCTCTCTCTCTCTCTCTCTTTCTCTCTAAGCTTAACACTATGAAAACGTATGATCCTGATAGTATCCTTCCTTCAGTTCTCAAAACTTGTGCTTCTGAGCTTGAACCCAGCCATGATAAAGTATTTCGTCTTTGTCTTTCTACTTCGACCTCCCTTCTTGCTGGATTTGCGTTCTCATTAGTCTATGCAGAAGAGCTAGTGCGACACGTCTTTCCACACAGTCGCATCTTTTTTCTGTCCAACTCTCTGACCCCACCCTCGCAACACAAGGAGTGCCATACTCTGACATGAATTTTGAGTGAATATTGAAAATTCCAGTCTTGTTGTTTCCTGTTCTTATATTTACTTTAATTTTTTATTTGAATTTCTAGTTATATTTTACTTTATTTCATGTTGAATTTAAATAAAGAAATATCGAGTTAATTTATTTTGAAAGATGTTATATAACCACCTACTGTTGATCTTGTACCTCTTAAATCTGATTCTTGGTCCTCTGCTATATTTCGGTGAATCTTTTGATGTGGCGCTAGACATTTGAAAAAGACTTCGATAGAGCATGGTCAAAGTTTTGATTTCTAAACTTCCCTCATTCGGAATCCATTCCTCTCTTTAATTTCCAGTCCGGTCGTACTACAGCCGACATTGTACACGGTAACTTTCTTCCTTTAAATCTGTTAATGGTGGTGATACTCAGATATCTTTTCATTACTGACTTCCTCTCTATTTCTTCGTCATTAATTCATTCCTATACCGATGACTCTATCCTCCATTACTACTTTCATTTGATCCGCCTACCACACAATTATATAAATCTCTAGGAAATACCAGAACAAAACCTATGTCTTCTAATGGGGGCAGAGAAGACATAGTGTTTTCATTTCCTCTACATAATATTACACACAACTTGACATCTTCGGGAACACAACTTAAACCTTCTTCAGTCATAAATATTTTTCATATATATTTTTCTCGTGATCTTTTTTGGAAGGATCACATTTATTTTTCTTTCTAAATAAGCTTCTAAGAGGTTGGATGTTCTGAAGTGCTTTTGAAGTTTCTTCCCTACACTTCAGGTTCTTCTTCTTTATAGGGATGTTGTTCGTCCCTGTATGGAATATATTACACACCTCTGGGGTGGTTTCAATCATACAGCTCTCCTAGAAAAGGTGGAGTCTAGGGCTTTCCATCTTATCAGTTATTTTGTTCTTGCTATCTTTCTGAGCATCTTTTTCTGTTGTAAACATCAACCTCAATATAATCGCAATTAAAAATGCCGTTACTCTTCTGAACTCTCTAGTCAAATACCTACTCCAATGAAAAGGAATAGTGAGACACGACTTTCCAAATAATCTTATATTTTCTCTACCCAACTCTCCTACAACAGACTTAATAACTATACTCAATCTTACATCTATTCTACTGGTAAAGTCTGGAATTCATTCCCTTTATCTATTAACAAAACTTCCTTTCACATACTTTCAAACGCCGTCTATCAGAGTATGTTGGCTTTAAATTTAACCCATCACTTGAATTTCCCAACACTGGTGGTAAATGGTAGGCCTCTGGCCTTTGTCCTCCAGATAATAATATTATTATATATATATATATATTATATATATATATTATATATTATATATATAATATATATTTATAATGTCAAATTCTTGGCATGAAAAAGACTATGATTGAAATATCAAGCAAGCGATTCGGATTCGAGTTCCGGACCTTGTTCCATCGATTCGAAAGTTCTAATTCAATCGATTAAGGTTCGAGCGTTCTGGATTCGGATCCGAGGAAACCAAAAAAGAACCCGGATTTGGATCCGATTCAAACTCT
>SEYY01022753.1:45000-52626 GCA_009176605.1 Armadillidium nasatum | reverse complement strand
TCCTAATTTTGATGTTTTATGGCATACAATCTTTCTTCCTGCTAATAGTTATCTTATGTTTCTGCTACTGCTCCCCTAATAGAATAGATTTTCCAGTTCTTTTTCAATATCTTACTACTTCTCACGAGACTGTTATTTCTTCTCCACCAAAATGCAGAATATCCTCTATTTAGGGGATTTCAATGTACACTACACTGAGCTGTTGGGCTCCTCTCATATTAATACAGGTGCGAAGGAGGTCAGATCATTCAGCATTTTCAACGATCTGGAGCAGCTGATTAGGGAAACCATACACATTCCATATCGTCCAAGACAGTTCTTGAACACACTTGATTTATGCTTCACCATTACTCCTTCTAGATATATATACATTATTTCACCTCCTATCGGTAACTCTGACTATAATCTTATAGCTCTTAATTATAATGCTTTCTCTCCAACTTCTCCATTATGTTCTAAACGTACTTTCTGGCACTTTAATAGGACTAATTGGGGTGCACTGCGCCGCTTCTTTGCAAATTACACTTAGAATGAATCCTGTTTTGTCCAGAAGGATGCTTCTTTCTCTGCTGAAAAGGTAGGCGTCGTGATTGCCGAAGGGATGAGAAGGTTCATTCCATCTTCTAATAAATTTTTTCTTCTCAAAACCCATGGTTCAGTGGTACCTGCTCTCGTGCCATTCATAAAAAGACAGTGTTTATCGTGCATGAAAAACTCTAATTCTCTTATCACTCTTGTTAATTTTCATTCAGCTCGGAATCGTTGTAGGGATATTATTCGACAGACCAAGGATGCTTTCACCAAAAGGAAGAGCGATGACCTCCTTGGTTCTTCTACTAAAAAAAATTTATGGTTTTTACCCAAAAAACATCTCTAATAACTTCTGTAAATCTTCCTTTTTTCCTCTTATTCTTCTTGACGGCTCTGTTGCAAATACTCCTGAAAGAGCAAATCTCTTCGGCCTCCTTTTTTTCCTCCAATTCAACCCTCAATGATTCCAGCCCTCCTCCTCCTACTCCTTCTCCTTTCAGGTATCCCATATCATTACTGTGATTTCACATGATAAGGTCGACGAGATCCTGAAAACTATGAACGTCAGGAAGGCCAGCCACCCGGTTGACATTCCTCACCGCCTTCTGAAGGAGTGTGCGTTTCAGCTGGCACCTGTCCTTGTTCAACTCTACTCACTTTGCCTAAATACTAAAACTTTTTTTCAATGCTGGAAGCGCGCATATGTTCAGCCGATACAGAAGATGGGTAGCCGCTCTTCCCTATAACAATCGTCACTTGTGTTCTATCTAAAATCTTTGAATTCTCCTTAATTCTCATATCCTTAAAAATCTGGAATCTCATTACCTTCTTTCAGATCATCAGTACGGCTTTCTATGTTCGATTTCTACTGCTGACGTACTCTTCTATCTTACTGATTTATTGTCTTCTGCTTTTAGGGGCTATGGGGAGTCTTGTGTGGTGGCGCTTGAGATTTCCAAGGCCTTAGTCCGGGTGTGGCATGCGTCACTACTCTCGAAGCTACCTTTCTTTGGATTTTCTCCTTTTTTTGCTTACATATGTCTAGTTTTCTCTCCTATCGTTCCATATCGGCACTTGTCGATGGAGGGACTCTTCCACCTTTCCTGTCAATTGTGGTGTTCCTCAGGGTTCTGTTCTATCTCCAACTTTATTCTCCTTTTTCAATAACGATCTTCTCAGCTCTACCTACTTCTAAATTTGTTCATTCTTATGCCTTTGACTCAACTCTCCATTCTTCTTCTCATTTCAAATCTGCTCCTTCTTTTGCTTCTCATCTTCAACTTTCTGACTCTTTTCTTGTCGACCTGGACGGGATTTCCCGGTGGGGTCTTTGAAACCTTGTGAAATTCAACTTTTTAAAAACTCAACTTCTTCACATTTCTCCCTCGAAAACACCTCCCAACTTTCTTATCTTCTTCGATGACTATCCAGTCTTACCTGTAAACAATATTAGCATTCTTGGTCTAAACATAGACAATAAATTTTCTTGAAAAACCTCATATCACAATAGTTGTTAGGGCGTCTTCAAAGAAGCTGGGAATTCTATTCAGATTGCGTTTCCTTCCGAACAGTCTCTACAATTATATAAGGGTGTTATTCGCCCTTATATGAAGTACTGTTCTCACATTAGAGGGGGCTCCAATGACACCTCTGTTTTGAATAGAGTTGTGTCTAAGGCTATGAGATTAATAAACTGTCAGCTATTTTCAAATTCACTTGACCCTATGGCTCTGCAACGTAACATTGGGACATTATCTCGTTTCTATAGGTACTACAACGGCAGCTGCTCGAGGGAACTGATCTCTCTCATTCCACCACCATTGCGTCGCCCTAGTAGCACAAGAGAGCCAGACTTTCTCATGAATTTTGTGTAAATATGCTAAACCTCAGGTTTGTTCGTTGTGGTGCCTCCTTCTTTGCAGCCACTTCGGTTCTATGGAACCTTCTGCCATTTTTTATTTTTTCAACTGTGTTTAATCTTTCTCTCCTTAAGACCTCCGTCTGCACCCACCTAAGAGATTTGCGTTAGTCGGGAATGGCTGAGTTTCTCTTTTATTTTTTTTTCTGCCCCTCCTTGAAAAGGGCTTGACCAGTGAGCTCTGGTAATCTGAAATATATATAATATTATATATAATATAATATATATATATATAATTATATATTATATATATATATATATATATATATATATGCTATTATCATTTATTTTATTCATTTTAAGCAGTCACAACTAATTTTTGAAATGAGCTGTAAAGAAAAATGGCACAAGAAATAACACCGTAAAATGTTATGGAGTCTCAAACTTTCATATTTATAGCATGTTTCTCTTTAAGTCTTTATTGATTTAATCAACCTCAGTCGATTTTCATGAAATCTGTATCACACGTTTGGAATGAGCGGTAAAGGAAAAACAAATAAAAAAAAAACATCAGAAATGACCTTGAACGAGGTTACGAAATCGCCCAATTTGATATTTATAACTTGCAAAATTAAATTATACTGATTTCCCTGAATTTTATAGTTTCCAAAAGTTTCTTTATTTATAGACAAATTGTTGAAGAAATTTTTTGTTTTACTTTCCTATCATTAATTAAGGATCATAGGTGCGGAGTTAAATGTTCATGTGTTGAGCATTTGTATCATCAAATTCGGGTTTTCTGTAAATTTGAAATTAGGAGAAAATAATTTTTACCAATGTCGTTTGAGATTTTAGTAACTTTCTTATATTTCTAGAGCTTTTTTCCACGTTTTTCCCCTTATTTACAGCTTATTTCAAACCTTGTCATGCAAATTTCGAGAAATACTCCTAGGGTTGGTTTAATTAGCAAGGTCCATCACATATATATAATATATATATATATATATATATATATATATATATATATATATATATATATATATATATAATATATATATATATATATATATATATATATATATATATCGCCACCAATACGGGCAGAAACATTTCATATACACAAGGGAAGAAAACTCACTTAAACACAGACCTAACGCACATCCCTCAGGTGCACAGACGGAGCCTTAAGATGGAATATTAAATACAGGAGGAAAAATAGATGAGGTAGAGCTTCACAGAGCAGAGGTGGGGTGGTTCCACACACACGGCTCTCCTAGAGAAGGTTGAGTCTAGGGCATTTTGTCTCATCAACTCTCCTGCTCTTACTAACTCTCTTCAATCTCTTTCTGCCCGTCGAATTGTTGCGTCACTCTCTCTTTACTATCGCTATTACAACGGACATTGCTCTTCTGAACTCTCTCGTCGCATACCTCCTCCATTGAGAAGAGCTCGTGCGACACGCCTTTCTACACAGTCTCATCCTTTCTCTGTCCAACTCTCCGACCCCAGACTTAACCGCTATGCTCAATCTTACATATACTCTACTGGTAAAGTCTGGAACACACTCCCTTCATCTGTTTTCCCAACTTCCTTTGACTTGCAGACTTTCAAAAGCTTTGTATATGGACACGTCGGCCTCCATCGACCATGATTATAGATCCTTCCCAACTCCGGTGGAATTTTGGTAGGCCTATGGCCTTTGTCCACCGGAGGAGATATATATATATTATATATATATATATATATATATATATATATATATATATATATATATATATATATATATATATATATATATATATATATATATATCACCTCTGGTGGGCAAAGGCCAGAGGCCTACTAAAGTTCCACCAGAGTTAGTTGGGAAAGACGGAAGCCTGGTCATATTAAAGGCCGACGTGACCCGATACACGACGTTTGAAAGTGTGTGTAAGTCATAGGAAGTTGGAAAAAATAGAAGAAGGAGTGTGTTTCAGACTTTACCAGTAGAGTACATGTAAGATTGAGCATAGCGGTTAAGTCTGGGGTCAGAGAGTTGGACAGAGAAAGGATGAGACTGTGTAGAAAGTCGAGTCGCACGAAGCCCTTCTCAGTGGAGGAGGTATGCGACGAGAGAGTTCAGAAGAGCAGTGTTCCATTGTAATAGCGATAGTATATAGAGAGAGTGACGCAACAATTCGACGGGCAGAAAGAGATTGGAGAGAATTAGTGAGAGCAGGAGAGTTGATAAGACGAAAAACCCTAGACTCCACCTTTTCAAGGAGAGCTGTATGTGTGGAACCACCCCAGATGCGAAGCATACTCCATACAGCGGCGAACAACACCCCTATACAGAGCAAGCAACTGGGGTGGCGTGAAGAAATTCTGAAGGCGCCTCAGAACACCCTAACCTCTTAGAAGCTTGTTTAGAAAGAGAGGTAATGTGATCTTTCCAAGAAAGATCACGAGAAAAATGAAACACCAAGAATATTAAGAAACAGATGAAGGTTTGAGTTGAGTGTTTTCGAAGAAGATATCATAGTTGTGTGGAAGATTGTGTCGAGTAGAGAGATGGAGGAATTGAGTTTTGGTGGCATTGAAAACAACCATGTTTTCTCTGCCCCAATTTGAAATACGAGATAGATCAGAGGTCAGCTGCTCCAAGGCAACCCTTCCTTGCATCTAGTAACTGTTGTTGAGAGGGGCGCCTTTCAAATTGAAAAGAGTAATGAAGGGTGGAGTCATCAGCATAGGAGTGGATAGGAGATGAAGGAACAGAAAGAAGGTCATTAATGAAAAGTAGAAAAAGTGTTGGGGATAGGACAGATCCTTGAGGAACACCACTATTAATAGATTTAAAGGAAGAAGTGGTGGCCGTCTACAACTGCTGCTATAGAACGACCGGAAAGGAAATCAGAGAGAAGGTCACAGAGAGAAGGATAGATTCCGAAAGAGGGAAGTTTGGAAATCAAAGCTTTGTGCCAGACTCTATCGAAAGGCTTTCGATATGTCTAGCGCAACAGCAAAAGATTCACCAAAATGCCGAAGAGAGAAGGGTTAAAAGTCAGAGAGAAGGGAAAGGAGGTATACTAGTAGAGCGTTTCTTACGAAAGCCATACTGGCGATCAGAGATAAGATTAGAAGAATTGAGATGTTTCCAAATCTTCCTGTTAAGGATAGATTCGAAAACTTTAGAAAGAACGGAGGTTAAAGAAATTGGACGATAGTTAGAGGGTTGAGAGGGGTCCCCCTTCTTCGGCACAGGCTGAATGAGCGCACGTTTCCAGCAAGAAGGGAAGGTTGAAGTAGAAAAGACATAGACGAAAAAGTTTACCAAGGCAGGGTGCAAGCTCGGAAGCACAAGTTTTGAGAACCACAGGAGGATACCATCAGGACCGTACGCCTTCTTAGTGTTAAGCTCAGAGAGAGCAGAAATGACGTCTTTAGAAGAAATTATAATTTTAGGCATAAATGAGTTGAGAGGGGTTGAAGGAGAAGGAACAGCTCCGGAATCGTCTAAGGTTGAATTAGAGGCAAAAGTTTGAGCGAAAGAGTTCAGCTTTAGAAGAAGGCAAAACGGCAGTTGTACCGTCAGAAGATACTAGAGGAGGGAAAGAGGAAGAAGCAAAGTTAGAGTTGACATTTTTTGCAAAATGCCAGAAAGGTCGTGAGGAAGTAGAGCCAGAAAGATTGTTGCATTTTCTACGGAGAAATGAGTTTTTAGTGTTACGAAGGATAGATTTTGCACGATTCCGGGATGAAATATAAGTAGCATGAGTTTCAGAAGTTTGAAGACGACGGTAATCCCTGAAGGCAGCATCCCTCTGGCGGATAACCACGAGAACAAGCAGAGTTAAGCCAAGGTTTATTAGGTTTAGTAGAAGGGAAAGAATATGGAATGTACGCCTCCATGCCAGAGAGAATCACCTCGGTTATGCGCTCTGCACACTCAGAGGGACCCCTCCCACGGAAACAGTAATCATTCCATGGAAAATCAGAGAAGTACGACCGCAAGTCAGACCAGTTAGTGGCACCGAAATGCCAAGAAACGTCTCCTCGCCGAAGGCTGGGGCCGTTCTTGCGGAAGACTTGAAGAGACAGGACAAGATACAGAGATAAGAAGATGATCGGATGAACCCAGAGGAGGAAAGAGTTTAACAGTGTAAGGAGAAGGATAAGAAGTTAGGAAAAGATCAAGTATGTTGGGTTCATCACCAAGGCGATCAGGTATACGTGTAGGGAGATGCACCAACTGCTCAAGGTTGTTCTGGATAGAAAATTGGAAGGCGAGTTCACCAGCTGGATCGTGAGAACTAGATGAAAGCCATTGGCGGTGGTGAACATTGAAATCACCTAATATGATGATTTCGGAGAAAGGAGAAGAAGAAAGAATATGTTCTATTTTGGAGTTAAGATAGTCGAAGAATTTTGGATAGTCTGTAGAGTTAGGAGATAAGTAGACAGAACAGATAAATTTAGTTGTAGAGTTGCAAGAAAGTTTAAGCCATAATTTAGAGAATTCAGAAGACTCCAAATTAGAGACACGAGAACAGACAATATCGTTGCGCACATAAGCGCAACATCCGCCTTTGGCTGAAAATTGAGGATAGAGACAGTAGGAGGAAACAGAGTAGGGCTTGCTGTCAGAGCACTCAAACACCTGAGTTTCGGTTAAGAATAAGAGATGAGGTCTAGAAGAAGAGAGGTGGTGTTCGACAAAGTGGAAATTAGTAAAGAGACCACGAATGTTGCAGAAGTTAATGAAAAAGGAAGATCGTGCACCAGGGCAAGTCGGCATAGAGGTCTTGGTGGCACCAACCCCATCACCGGTGGCCACCAACTCCCAAGTGGTGATGGGGGAAGGAGTGGATGAGGGGCATTCTTTGGATGCCGCCCCTCGTAGCATCTCCGAGGCAGTTCTATGTTTCGCCATTTTTTTTGTTGTTGTTATTTTAAAGGTAATGTAGGAGTAAGCGCTTGTAAATTTGTAGGAACGTGAGAAAGGAGTTGGGGGAGGGAGAAGTGGGAGCATAGACACTCCAATGTTGGACGAGGGTACACTAGAGACCCTCTGAGAAGGTGAAACGCGAAAAGGAACGAACCAAAGGGCAACGGAGTGAAACGGGATGGTCTAGCCCACCCTATCACTCCGCGGTTAAGCCCAATGCGTGGTACTTTCATCGCTTCGGTCGTCCTCCTCCTATAATATATATATATATATATATATATATATATATATATATATATATATATAT
>SEYY01022753.1:32500-40000 GCA_009176605.1 Armadillidium nasatum | reverse complement strand
AATAATAATAATAATAATAATAATAATAATAATAATAATAATAATAATAATAATAATAATAATAATAATAATAATAATAATAATAATAATGAAAACATTAAAACCTTGCAAAAGCAACAACAAAACCTTGTAATAATAATAATAATAATAATAATAATAATAATAATAATAATAATAATAATAATAATAATAATAATAATAATAATAATAATAATAATAATAATAATAATAATAATAATAATAATAATAATAATAATAATAATAATAATAATAATAATAATAATAATAATAATAATATAATAATAATAATATAATAATAATAATAATAATAATAATAATAATAATAATAATAATAATAATAATAATAATAATAATAATAATAATAAATAATAATAATAATAATAATGAAAACATTAAAACCTTTGCAAAAGCAACAAAAAACCTTGTAATGATAATAATAATAATAATAATAATAATAATAATAATAATAATAATAATAATAATAATAATAATAATAATATAATAATAATAATAATAATAATAATAATAATAATAAAAATAACAATAATAATGAAAACAATAAAACCTTGCAAAAGCAACAACAAAACCTTGTAATGATAATAATAATAACACCATGTAATAATAAAAACAATAAAACCTTGTAATAATTATAATAATAATAATATAAAAAGAAGAAAAAGAAGAAGAAGAAGAAGAAGAAGAAGAAGAAGAAGAAGAAGAAGAAGAAGAAGAAGAACCACTACATAACACTGACTAGCAAAGACTTTACAGTCCACTCAAGGCTAGTCTGTTAATAATTGATATACTTCAAAGACGTTATAAATACAGCGCCTGGATTTCTTAATAGAGTTTTATTTAGCATTACTTAATTAAATGATTTCCTTATTTCTTGTTCTCTATTAATAGTGTCCTAATAAAGTAAAAGTAAAATATACGCTCATAGACCAATTTCCTTAAAATGTATGTCCAATTTCTTCTTGAATGATTCGATGCAGTTACTGTTCACTATGTGAAATCTATTTGATAAGAAAAACTATACCACTTTTCAAGTATGTCGTAAGTGAAAAAATTCTTTGGCAATGTTTGTTTGAAATCGTTTGTGAGAAAGCTTGTGTCCGTTGCTACGTGTTAGGTCATTAAGTTCGTACCAAAAGTATGGCTTATAATCAACGATATCTGATTTATTTAGAAATTTAAATACTTCTATTAATCTTCCTCTCAATCTTCTTTTTTCTAAAGAATGAATATCTAGTTCTCGTAACCGTTGAACATATGATTTACCTCTCAATTCTGGTATTAATTTAGTTTGCTTTTTTTTAATACTTTTGATTTTATCTATGTCCTTTTTTAGATAAGACTCCAAAACTGTAACGCGTATTCCAGATGAGGTCTAACTAACGATTTATAAAGAGGAATATTATATTTTTTGATTTATATTCAAAATTTCAAGCAATGAAACCTAAAGGTTTATTAGCCTTCTTTACAGAATCGGCACACTGATTTGAAAATGTAGAATGCTAACTGATTAAAATTTCAAGATCCTTTTCCTCACTGACAACTTTCATAAATGAGTCACCTATAACATAGTTATACGAGTATTCGATATTCTTGCTTCCAAAATGTAAAATCTTACATTAATCAATATTAAATTCCACTTGCCATGTTTTTGACCAATTGACTATTTTATTCAAAACACCTTGCAGTACTTGATAATCTTTCTCTTAAGTTATGCTATTTCCATTTTTGTATCGTATGCAAATTTCGAAATATTACTTAATACATTTTCATCTATCTCATTTACATATACAATAAACAGTATTGGGCCCTGGATAGATCCTTGGAGAACACCACTGATAACATTCATCCATTCTGAGCATACGTCACAAATTACAACACGATCCAATAACCAATTCATAATCCAATTTAAAAGTTTTCCTCGAATTCCATGAGTTCTAAGTTTTTCCAATAATTTTTAATGAGGGATAGTATCAAATGCTTTTTGAAAGTCTAAGTAAATCATATCATGTCTTGTGGTTATCTCCATTGTTAATAACTTCAATAAAAAATTCAAGTAAATTTGTTAAGCATTATCTATTTTTTCAAAAGCCATGTTGAGAATTAACCACTCGTGATCTTCAAGATGTGCAACTAATCAACTCACTAGTATTGCCTCAAAAATTTTCCTAGCTATAGAAGTTAAACTAATTGGTCTGTAGTTATTAGTGAGCTTACAATCACCTTTTTTTAAAAATAGGAGTTATATTTGCAAGTTTAAAATCATGTGGTATTATTCCCTGTTGCAGAGACTCGTTGAAGAGCTTTATCAAAGTCTTCAATAATATTTCTTTCAAGCTTTTAAGATGTACCGGATAGAAGCCATCTGTTCCAGGGAATTTATTTATTTTTAATTTATCAATTTGGAAAGCAACTTCCTTTTCAGAAATTTCAAAAATATCCAGAATATTGTCTATTTGAAAATCTTTTATACCTTTCATGTTAGGAACATATTCTAGGTTCGTTCTTAAAAACTGAGGAAAAATGTTTTTTAAGCAGCACTGGTCATTTTATTTTTATTTCGAAAGCAAATTTCTGCCGGTCATATGGTCTAAAATAGTCAGCGCAAAAAAAAAAAAAAAAAAAAAAAAAAAAAAAAAAAAAAGAAAAATAACAACAACAAAAACAATAACAACAATAACAACAACAACTAAAACAGCAAGAAATATTTTTTCGATAATAACTGGGAGAGTGTGATTCCTGAACGTTTATGAAGAAGCTATTCTTCGATGGCCTTAATGAGATGATTCTGTGAGATTAAGTTTGAATGTTTTATGCTTTGTCTGTGGAAGTTTTTTTTATGTTTTGTGGATTGGTTTTACTTGTAATTCAGTTCTTTACAATTATGTTAGTCAGAAGTTCATTTGAAATTCTATTTATGACTTAAAAGATGTTATTACTAATTTAAAGGATGCAGAAATTGTAAACTTTTAGTATGGAAAAGCTTTTGAAAAATGGAATTTTTGTTCAAAATAATTACTGGAACCTGATAATGCACGAACTATCTTTTTCTGCATTATTACTAGAAGTTTTGATGACAAGTACTCACTTCACCAACCCCTTACAGACGAACAATAGACTAAGTAAGGATAGACAAGATTGTAGTAAAGGATTTTAAAAATATTTTGGAACAAAGTCCCTAAATTTTAGGAATACATAATTTGCATAGTATAATTTGTTAATAAGAAAAACTATTATTGTGTTTTCTATTACAGAGTAGTGCTCCTAATAATTTTTCAGTCGTTGATAGATTTATAATTATATCTTTTACACTAACATCAAGCTAAACAGAGAGTTTTTGATTAGTAATATGTTTAGCTTAATTTTAGGGAAAGTCTGTTTGCTTCTACTCATGTTTTTATGCTTTTCAGTTAATTATCTACTTCAGAATTTAGTACATTGATATCTAGAACAGAAATTACTATTGCAGTAACATTTGCATATGTGAACTTACGGAATTCTGAAAATTTTGAAAATCTTTGATATATATTTTTGAAAAATATATATCAAATATATATCAATGGATCCCTTTGGCACTCCTTTGAAACTAAGGACAACGAGAATGCTGTGGTTTATAATTGAACGGATTGTGTTCGATCAGATAAGCATGACTGAAACCAACTTAGTAAGGCATTTGTGTCATCAAGTTATTTCAATTTGCTACATCGAATGCTTTCGAGAAATCTAATAGTAATGGCACACATCCGCTCATTGTTTAGTGTCTGCAATATATTTGTCAGTCAAGAAGGTTAAAGCATAATCTGAGTTGTGGTTCTTAGTGAAAACAAACTTAATTTTGAGAGAAGCCCATATCTGTGCAAATAATTAGTAAGCTGAATGTGAATTAATTTCTCAAGAATTTTACCTGTTATTTGCAGATAATATTTGGACTAAAATATTTCTGAAGAAAAGCTTCAACAGTTTACTAAACAAGAAAAACAAGAATAACGTTTGCAATTTCTAATCCAGTTAGATAATGACCTAATTCAAGTGAGATAATACTGAAGTGGTTAATATATTTGAGATTCTTTTAAATAACATTGGTAGTTTTATTTTGAAACATCTGAATATCAGAGCTTTTATTCTTTAGACTATTTACAGTCTGAAAAATATCAGTCACACAGTATTAGGAATTGATCTTTCGAAAGCAAATTTCTGCCTGTTACATGGGACTCAAACAGTCAGCAAAAAAAAAAAACTCTCTGGGAACCTCACCTGCAATGTTTGCTCGCACAGTAGTGATAGTGATAAATGATTGGTTATTTTTCTGAAGGTTTAAATTTCGTCTTATGCTTAATGTAGAAAGGAAATTGGTTTGTGTCTGCTTAAACTTTTCGTCAAAGAAGTTAATTTAATCTTCCTTGTTAACTTTTTTAGTACTAAAAAAATGTCTATGTATAGAATTGAAATATAGCTTCCATCTTAACACTTCTATTCAAATTTTCCTTCTATTTAAATGAGGTTAACAATGAATTTCTCAGCCACTTATTCATTATCATTTTCTTATTATTTGTTCTATATATTATGGGAATTTTTTTATCATAAATATCATAGAAGGTCAATCCGATATCTTTTACCTTGTCATCTACTAAAAGACTATCACGTGTGTGAAGTCCACATTTTTTATTTGTTTAGATGCATTTTCCTACGATATTCCAAAATTTGCCTTTATTCCTCTTTCCTCTACTTTTGAGGAACAATAAATGATTAATTTAGTATGATGATTATTCAGAAATATCAGAACATAAACTGAATTTTGTTGTCCAAATTATTTGATCGCATATGGTCTAATGTAGTACAGCTTGTTCTTTTATTTCGCCTTGTAATGCGTTTTATGTAATTTACGAAACCATTTGACACTTTAGAGCCATATAGGAACTTTTTCCGCAAGAGTTAGTATTACTTCCAAATAAATCGGTATTCAAGTCACCAGCTATTTTTCAGACTATTTTTCATTGCAGAGTTACAAATATCTTTAATTTTCAATATGAAATTTAATCTTCCCCTTGTGTTTGTCGGAATAATTGTAATGATAACTTTAATGTTTTGAACCCCAAATCAAAAGTCACTCAAAGCGCACAATGTCTGAGCTAATAACTGAAAATTTTTCCTTTGCTTTAAGACTCTTCACAATATTGAGAACCCTCCTCATTTCTTTCTTAACGGTAAGCGAAGAGCATATTTCAGCTGGAACGCTCAAACAAATCTTTGTTATATTATTTTAGGAAAGTCTATGTAAGAACGATACTGTATAAAATAACGTGAAGGGAAGAAAGGAGGTTCGATAAGTCGTCATGTTTTAGGGAATACATATAAATTTAAGATACTCACAATCTTTATGCAGATTATTTAATTCACTTGGTATGAGAAATGGTTTTATTTCATTGTTCAGATTGTTAATTAAGAAAACTTGAGCAGGGAATAGCCAAAGGTAACAAAAGAAAAGGAAACAATGATAAAAACTAAAATAGATATGCGTTTTAATTTACTTTTTCTGCAGTTGGAATTTTTTAAGTTGTCATAGCAAAAAAAAAAACAAAAAAAAAAAATTTACAGTGGTATCTATTATTTTCAGGGTTGGCATAAATAAATCAATTTAAATAAATCAGTTGATTTTTTTACGTGATGTTTTTAAACAAAAATCATGATTCCTTTGATTTAATTGATTTTTTTATTTTTAAATTTTTTATTTTTTAAAAATAAGTTCACATTTTAAAGTTCAGAATATCATAACAGAACTTAAAAAAAGGAAATGAATTAAAATTAATGTAAATTTAAGCATTTTATCAAGCTGGGGGGAAAGTAATCAACGTCCAACGATATTTTTTGCTAAACTATTGAAACCTGCAACACTGTTTAATTTAGAATTCTGGCTTTAGATATTTACTGTAAAAGGCGGGTGAGTTATATAAAATTTATTAATTTTAAAATTTCAATAGAAATGTTTTTATTTTAATTTAATTGTTATTTATTTATTTATTTATTTGCAAGCTGTAAGAGTAAGACCGTAACGCAACAACCCTTGTTGATCACAAATTTCATTTGAATTAAAAATAAACATAAATAAATACATGCTATCTAGTATCTGTACATATAAATTTATTCAAAAAAGTTTAATGTAGTTAACTTATTCCATAGAATTGTTATATATATATATATATATATATTAATATATATATATATATATATATATATATATATATATATATATATATATATATATATATATATATATATATATATATACATATATATATATATATATATATATATATATATATAATATATATATATAATATATATATATATATATATTATATATATATATATATATATATTATATATTATTATATATATATAAATATATATATATATATATATATATTATATAATATATATATATATTATATATATAGGGTCAATTGTAGTTCAGGTGGTTCTTCGATATATCGATTGTTATATAAATTGTTTCTTCGATATATTGATTGACGATATAAATCGTAAATATATGCTATTATCGATACATTTCTTATTCAGTTGTAATCATCTCATTACATGTGTATGATGTCTTTTGCGTTTATTCAAATTTAATTTATTTTTTTTAAAGATTTTAATAATTTTTAGTTTAAAAGAGTGTTTCAATCAGTGTATTAGAAAGAGTTTTTAAAGTTAATTATATTGGAGTTTCATTAACACTCGTAGAATTTATATTTCGTGTAACCTAAACGGAGTTGGCTACGTCTAGATTAAGTGTTAAACTTAAAGTCAATTTTTAATTTTAATTTTGGTTATAATTTCAGTTATGATTGATCTATTTGAACTTTATAGCAACATCAAAGATGAAAATAGTGCTATACATTTTTTCCAACAACATAATATAATACCTAATGAAAAAAAATGTATTAATGAACATTGGATGACTATTACTGTTCACCGAACTAACTTATTTCTTTGGAGGTGTCCTGTAAAAAATTGTAGGAAAACTTGTTCAGTCAGAAAAGGAAATTGGTTAGAAGGATCTAAAATATCTTTAAAAACTATAATCCTTTTTATTTATTGCTGGTGTATAGAACTGACAAGTGTAATATTTTGTAAAAATCAACTGCACATTTCAGATAAGACTATCGTTGATTTTAATAACTACCTCCGCGAGGTATATACTGTAATATATATATATTATAATATATATTATATATAATATATATATATATATATATATATAATATATATATATATATATATATATATATATATTTCTATAAACATCTTATTTGTCGTTCAATGAAACGTCTCAAAACATATTATTGTATGTTTATGTTTTAGGTTTGTGCACATTCACTACTATCCGAAGACTCATCTATAGGAGGGGAAGGCGAAATAGTTGAAGTCGATGAAACTTTGATTTCCAAACGCAAATACAACAGA
>SEYY01022753.1:27500-30000 GCA_009176605.1 Armadillidium nasatum | reverse complement strand
ATATATATATATATATATATATATATATATATATATTATATATATATATATATATATATATATATATATATATATATTTTATATAATTATATAATATAATATATATATTCTCTATTTATCTTTTATTAAATATTTATTTATTTATTTTTTAATTTTCACACAAAATAGTTTTTGAGTCTTATATAACCCTAGAAGTTCAACTGTGCAAAAACCTTTCCAAGGTGGTAAAATTATATTCCCCATATATGAACCCGAAACCAAAAATAGCTACTCCGAGGCAAAAAAAAATACCCTCCGACTAAAAGGCGGAAGGCTCGGAAGGTTACCTTTACCTTGAAAACCTCAAAACCTATAAATCACGCCCTGCGGTCAATGAAAACGCATACGTCCTTTATCCGCCAAAAGCGCCATCCTTACTACTCGCATGAAACTCGTGGAGAAATAGGTTTAAGCAACCGTTATGTGGATCTTTTCAAGAAATATTATATTCCAATCCTAGGTCAAATTTGCGACAGCGTCGAGCATTCATTTCTCTTTTCTAAAGGTAAATTAGCGCATTTAAGAAATGCATTATTCCTGTGGAACGAATAAATTCTTTCAAATATACACTTTTCAGAAACTGTTGAGAAAGGGTGCAGTATTAATATTGAAACATAGTTCCAGAACAAAAAGTTTATTACTCACTCCCTTTGAAAATTTATGACTCCTGTAGTTTTTAGACTTTCCTGGAATACAGTAGAAATGATTCACAGGTTAATTAAATATGTTAGAAAAAACAGGTGATATTCCTGCTACTTCCTTCAAAAGTCCTATGGGAAAATCTTAGGAGTAAAAGGAATTGCCCTTCATTTCTAATAATGTGGCAGTCATTGGTAGAGTCATTAATCGTAAAGTAAACCTAATTTAAAGTAATTGCCCTTGGTTTCTTGCAATATGGCAACCAATGGTGGGAATTATTAACCGAAAAGTTAACTTCGTTAACCATTAATCGTTCCAAGATTTGAACTTCATTACTGTTAATTAATATTTTAACTTTACTGCTCTGTTAGTAAAATAACAGTAATCAGTTGAGCTGAATTGTTTTTAAAAGGTACTACATTTTCTATTTCTGCATTTTTTAAAAGTTGTTAAAGCTAACTCATTCTTTAGACGTTTTTAACAAGAATGAAGCACATTTAAAATATCTTTCATTGAAAACTCAACTGTAAATAAACAAATAAATAAATAAATAAATATTATATCCTATCATCATTTGAGGCTTAGTGTCCCCGGTGTTAGTGTCTGTCTCGTTCAGAGTTAATCACCGGCTTGATCTGTTTCACGACCCTCTTTTATCATTATTTCCTGCATATTCGCTGTCTTTAATTAAATTTCCACTTTGTCGAATAGCACCTTTATACCTCACGATTTCACATCTTGTTCTTCAATGAAACTCAGGTACTTAAGGGTTCCGACAGCAAACGCTACTTTGTTCCCTATTACTGTATCTAAAATCAATTTTCAGGCAAAGGTAGAAGTTCTGATTGCTCTCGAGTTTCTAATTCGGAATCTTACATTTTTCCACGTTTTGGCTTTTTCTCTCTTGCAAGTTTATAATTTAGTTCATTTTTCTGTTAATTTATCTTCTAACCCCGATAACCGGGATTACCCCAAATCGTCGACAGGAAAAGTAATCGACAGGTCAAAGGGCCGACACTTTTGAAAAAAAACATTAACAAAATTTTCTCACTTGTCCAAAACGTCGACAACTTTTTTTGGTAAGGTCAAAGGGCCGACAACTTTTTTTTATAACTTGTCCAAATCGTCGACACTATAAATCGATATCGATTAATCGAAAGATATATATCATCATCACTCACGGGTCGGGGGGTACGGGGGGCAGAGCCCCCGTAGACAAATGATCGTGTGCCATGCATCTACTAAAATAATATATTAAAAATAAAAAAAATCTATTCATAATTATTATAATAATAAAATTTAAAAATAGGCTTACGTATCGATTGTATCGAAATAAAAAAAAATACGATGTTGGTCAAACAGCCGACACATTTTTTTTCACATGTGTCCAAAACGTCGACACATTGAAATTGAAAAGAAAAGTGATCGACACATTTTTTTCAAAAGTGTCGGCCCTTTGACCTTCGACTACTTTTCCTGTCGACGATTTGGGTATAGCGCCCCGATAACTATTAATTATAAATGCTAAACACTAAAATAGAACAAATTCTCATTTCTTCTACTTTCTATGAAGATATCATTTTGGTTAATTTCCATGTTCAACACAGCCAGTGATTTTCATCTAATTTTGCCTTCCATTTTTCATTTCATAATAACCCTGTAATGTTTAACAAATTTGAGACTGCGAATGTTATGAAAATTAATGGAAAAAGAGGGACCTTGCAACAAAACAAGCATGTGACGAAGTCTCGGCTTCACCCTTCTCATCATTGGAGATGGACAATTCAAATCTGATGATGTGAGGTGAAATACACTAGGAATG
>SEYY01022753.1:2500-20000 GCA_009176605.1 Armadillidium nasatum | reverse complement strand
AATGATGATGCTTATACAATTGCAACCTTTTTAGATCCTAGGTACAAAACAAAATTTCTTAAACCACTTGTTTCTCAGAATGTTAAAATCAAATTAGGATGCTTATGCGATGAGATGATAGAAACAGCTACAATAACGCCTTTCAAGAAAAAACAAAAGTTCTCAGATACAAAAGAAACAAAATCTGTTAGCTTAAGCATTGCTAAATCAATGAAAGATCTTCTAGCTTCCAGCAGCAATGAAGAATCACAGTCAGAAGTGTCAAAGGATACAATATCGATTATTGAAAATTATCTGAAACTCCCACGTTTGGAGGCAGATAAAGACCAACTGGTTTGGTGGAGAGATAATTGCAAAAGTTTCCCTTTTCTTGCTGAGCTGGCAAGGACTTATTTAGCATGTCCTTCAACTAGTGTTGCTAGTGAGCGTCTTTTCAGTGGAGCAGGCCTCATTTACGACGAAAAGCGAACCAAACTTTCACCTGAAAGAGCCCAAAAGCTTTTATTTTTAAAAAATAACTTACCAATTATTAACTTCAAATGGAATATGTGAAACTGTGAAGTGTGAAGGTAATACTGAATTACTGGCAATATATATATATATATATATATATATATATATATATATATATATATATATATATATATATATATATATATTATATATATATATATATATATATATATATATATATATATATATATATATAAACCTTAAAATTTTTCCAAATGGGTGGAGGTTGGGGAAAGAGGTTGGTGGTGTGTTCAAGAGTTGGGTCCCGTCCCACACCCTGGTAACATAGATTCTGGATATTATATTTAAAATTTCCAAAAATCTATAGCAAAAACTCCTAAAAAATTAAAAACTATCCGCATCCGCATCCGTATCTGCGGATATCCGCAATTTTGAATATCCGCAACCGCATCCGCATCCGCGGATTTTTATTTAAAAAAAAAAAAAAAAAAAATATAAAATAATAATATTATTAATATATATATATATATATATATATAATATATATATATATATATATATATATATATATATATATATATATATATTTATATATGATATAATATAATATAATATAATATAATATAATATAATATAAACTTAATTTAATAAAATAAAAATTGTATGATGCTCACCGCTTCGTAATTCCAATCTTCAGTTTGGACTGGGTTGGCAATGACATTTTCTTTTTCCCAAGAATATTTAAATGTTCTTCTCTTCCCTCCTCCAGATGTTGAAATCATTCCATCATGTCCCTTGCGAATGGATCCTCCGGCATTTGCTGGTCTACTGAACCTACGCTTTTGGTTCAGTCTATTCCTCATAGGTTCTAGTTCTCTGATATCATCGGCGCTTTGACTCTTCTTGGAAGAGATAGGGTCCTTTTTAGAATTATCATTCCATACATTGCTGCCAACAATACCTAAGGAATCAAAAGCTTGTTGCAAGTCTTTTATTTCCTGGTCTAATTTTTCGTCTTTTTCATCCAATTTCTTTTTGTCTTCTTTTTTGAATTTGAAAAATCTGAAGCCTTTCGACGATTCTCTTTTAATGCTTCTTTTCGTTTCGTCTCCATTTTCATGGATGAAAGCATTGGTTTTTTCATCCTCACTTTTTTTTCTTGAAAACCCAAATAAACCTCTCCTTCGCTCGTCTTCTTTTCTCTCACCTTCATCAGCTGATTTCGTAAGAGGATCATCATCTTCTGACTCGGCTCCCAGGGCTTCCATCTTAGCTCGTATATTGTTGGTCTTAACTTCATCGTCAGCTTTTTTCTCAGATTTCGGGAATTTTGGATCTACTGATGGTGAACCACCACTGATAACGGAAAATCGATCGTTTTCAGGATCATTATCTTCATCATTAATTTCGTTAACACCTTTTGCACTTCCAGCACCCATTTTAAATCTTTTTAAATAATCTACAAAAATATTCTAAGAAATTTTAACTACTCTGAAATAATTCCATAATATTTTATTTTAAATAAAAATATCAATTAATGAACAATTAATATTATCGTTTCATTTGCATTCATTTCAAGGAACAATATTTTTGGTAAATTTATCGATAGTATCTTGTAGAAAAACATTGGTATGTAATATGTCCAATCATTTTGAGCCTCATCTCGAAAATTCTAAAGTTTTAAGATAATATAGAAAAGAAATCAATAAATGGTCATCTGAACATAAAACTTAAGATTTCAAAATACTTTGAACAAACATCTTTATCTGGAATAAGACAAAACAAGATTTTATTCAATAAAAATTTAAGCATTAAAAACACAGAACAAAGATTGTAAGTAAAAGAAATACGAGAGCCACAAATAAAGCAAAAGGACATCGAAAAATTATTTAATTATTATTAGGAAATTTGTTGTTGGTCAGTCATCAAAATAAGAATTTTTAAGTTTTTAAGCTCATATAATATTGTCATTAATTAACTGAACCACCTATGCAAACCTACGGAATGATATATATATATATATATATATATATATATATATATATATATATATATATATATATATATATATATATATATATATATATATATATATATATATATATATATATATATATATATATATATATATATATATATATATATATATATATATATATATATATATATATATATATATATATATATATATATATATATATATATATATATATATATATATATATATATATATATATATATATATATATATATATATATATATATATATATATATATATATATATATATATATATATATATATATGTTGCAAATTTATAGCCAAAATTTGAACCAGCCATTGGTTCTTAACCTTAAGAGTATGAGTGAGTGGCTTTGCGGGGGTTTGCCCGTCTTGGTGGACGAGAACATCTTTATTTTTGTTTTTTATTTTATATTATTATGTATAATTGTTTAATTTTAATTATTATATCCTCCTTTGATTTCATACTCTCCCAAAAGGCAGTCTTAAAATGATGGTTCAAAATTTTACCGTGAACATTTTTTTCTCTTTGGCTTATAATTTTTCATAAAATTTATTGGTCACGTTTTAAATATTATTTTCTTATACAAGAGATTAAATTCTTTCGATTCATAGATAACTCTTTATTCGAGATAATTATATATATATATATATATATATATATATATATATATATATATATATATATATATATATATATATATATATATATATTTTTTTTTTTTTTCAGAACGCCACCACTCACGGGCAGAGCCCTTTTCAAGGAGGGGGCACACACATAAGGAGAAAATTCCTTGAGACACACACACCTAACGTACAACCCTCAGGTGGGCATAGACGGAAGCCTTGAAGAGAGGAAGATTAAATACAGGAAGAAAAATAGATTATGGTAGAGAGTTCCACAGAATAGAGGTGGCTGGAAAGAAGGAGGCACTACAACGGGCTAGCCTGGGGTTTCCTACGTCCACACAAAATTGGTGCGAAAGCAGGGCACCCCTTGTGCAACGAGGACGACGCAACGGTGGAGGAATGCGAGAGGCCAATTCCCTCGAGCACATGCCATTGTAATACCTATAGAAAAGAGATAGCGCGCCAACGTCACGTCGCAGAGATAGAGGGTCAAGAGAGTTAGAAAGTAGGGGACAGTTTATTAATCTTTCTAGCTTTTTACTCAACCCTATCCAGAAGAGAGGAGGAGCCTGAGCCCCCCCAAATGTGCGAACAGTACTCCATACAAGGGCGAATAAGACCCTTATATATTTGGAGTAACTGCTCAGAAGAAAAAAATTCTCGCAATCTGAACAGAACCCCAGCTTCTTAGAGGCCGCTTTAGCAACCATTGTGATATGAGGTTTCCAAGACAGTTTGTTGTTTATGTTTAGACTAAGAATATTAGTTATTTACAGGTAAGACGGGAGAGCCATCGAAGAGGATAGGAAAGTTAGGAGGTGTTTTTGAGAGGGAGATGTGAAGAAGTTGAGTTTTAAAGAGTTGAATTTCACAAGGTTGCTATGACCCCACCGGGAAATTCCATCCAGATCGGCAAGAATAGAATCGGAAAGTTGAAGACGAGAAGAAAGTCTAGAAGCAAAAGAGGGAGCAGATTTGAAATGAGTAGAAGAATGTAGAGTTGAGTCATCAGCATAAGAGTAAGCAGAGTTAGAAGTGCAGTTGAGAAGATCATTAATGAAAAGTAAGAATAGAGTTGGAGATAAAACAGATCCCTGAGGAACACCATAGTTGACAGAAAAGGAGGAAGAGGTCGCTCCACCTACAAGAGCCGAAATAGAACGATCTGAGAGAAAACTAGACAAGAGTAAGCAAAGGGAAGGAGGAAACCCAAAGGAAGGGAGCTTGGAGAGCAGTGACGCATGCCATACCCGGTCGAAAGCCTTGGATATGTCAAGCGCCACCACACAAGACTCCCCGAAGTCCCTAAGAGCAGAAGACCATAGATCAGTAAGATAGGAAAGTATGTCACCAGTTGACCTCGAGCGTCGAAAGCCATACTGGTGATCAGAGAGAAGAGAATGAGACTCCAAATGATCCAGGAAATGAGAGTTGAGGAGAGTCTCAAAAATTTTAGACAGAACACAAGTGAGAGCTATAGGTCGATAGTTAGAAGGGTCAGAGCGACTACCTTTTTTCGGGATCGGCTGAACAAATGCACGCTTCCAGCATTGAGGAAAAGTATAAGTATTAAGGCATAGAGAGTAGAGCTGAACGAGGAAAGGGGCCAACTCGAAAGCACACTCCCTCAGAACACAAGGGGGAATGCCATCCGGGCCACTTGCCTTCCTGACGTTCAAATATATTTCACGATCCCATGAACCCAATCATGAGTAATTACAGGTGGAGGCATGGGACACCTGAGAGAAGGAGTAGGAGGAGGGATGCCACAATTGAGCAGGGTGGAATTAGATGAAAAAAGGAGGCCGAAGAGATTAGCCTTTTCAGAGGGAGTATTTGCAATAGATCCATCAGAGCGCATAAGAGAAGGAAAGGCAGATTTACAGAAGTTGTTAGAGATATTTTTGACAAGAGGCCAGAAATTTTTATCAGTAGGAGAGCCATAGAGGTCAGCGCACTTCCTTTTTTTGAAAGCACGCTTAGTCCGTCGAAGAACATCCCTGCAACGATTCCGAGCAGAATGAAAATTAGCAAGAGTGATAGGAGAAGGAGAGTTTTTCCATTCACGATAAGCATTGTCTCTCTCCCGAAGGGCAAGAGAACAATTGCCATCGAACCAAGGATTTTGAGGAGAAAAAGATTTAGTTGAAGATGGAATGAATCTGCCCATCCCGTCAAGGATTACGGCCCCTACCTATATATATATTATATATATATATATATATATATATATATATATATATATATATATATATATATATATATATATATATATATATATATATATATATATATATATATATATATATATATATATATTAGTGATGGCATCCGCATCCGCATCCGCATGAGGATGCGGAGCATCCGCACAAAAATCAACATCCGCATCCGCATCCGCATCCGCATCCGCACTTTCGAAATTCAACATCCGCATCCGCATCCGCACTTTTAAAAATTCAACATCCGCATCCGCATCCGCATCCGCACTTCTCCAAAATTCGACATCCGCATCCGCATCCGCATCCGCAAATTAGAAAATATGACATCCGATCCATCACTAATATATATATATATATATATATATATATATATATATATATATATATATATATATATATATATATATATATATATATATAATATATATATATATATATATATATATATATATATATGCGAATTGTAGATCAAGAGTGAGGATGAAGAGAGAACTATCGGATTGGTTTAGCATAGGAGTGGGATTGAGACAGGGGTGTGTAATATCTCCATGTTATTTAATCTATTGATGAATGATTTACTTAGAGAAATGGAGAGAGAAGGGAAGAGTATTACGTTGAGAAATATGGAGGGTGAATGTGAAGTGAATGTTTTACTTTTTGCAGATGATGCGGCATGTGTTGGTGGCAGAATCTGGAGAAAAGATGAGAATACTTGTGAGAGAGTTTGAAGGGAAATGTGCAAACACAGATTGAAATTCAATCCAGCGAAGAATAAAGTTATGAAGATTGGAGGTGGGGATGAGGAAATGTGGAGGAGGAATTGGTTTGTAGAAGTGTGAGAATGGAAACTTGAGGAGGTGAATGAATTCAAATATCTAGTAATGTTGGGTGGAAGGTAAGGGTGGGACGGAAAAAGGAATAAAGAACAGAGTGGTAGAAGGAATGAAAGTATTGGGGGGCCTAAGAAAAGTATGGAAGAAAAAAAAAATTTCGAAAGAAATAAAGATAATAATGTTTGAATGTATGTGTTCACCTTGTGTATTGTATGTGTGTGAAACATGACGATAAGTGCTCGGTCGAGAAAAAGTTTCAATATCTTTGAGATGAAAGATTTGAGAGCGATATATAAATTGAGAAGGATTGATAGGATTAGAAATGAAAGAATAAGGGAGATGTGTAAATGGAAGAAGGGTGTAATTGATAGAGAGGAGGAGGATGTGCTAAAATGGTTTGGACATATGTGAAGAATGAAAGAGAACAGAATGGTTGGCAAGGTACGTAGATCCGATGTGTAGATGGGAGGGTAGGGGGAGGGGAAGGCCGAAGTGGAGATGGATGGATGGAGTGAGAGTGATTTTGATGGAAGGAATTTGAGTTTAGACGAGGGTAGAAGATTTGCGGAGACAGAGATGGAGGGAGGTGGTGAAAGCGTTGAAAGGTAAGAATAGTTTTGTTTGTAAGGGAATTCCCCACCTCACGAAAGTATGAAAGGTGATAGTGATATATATATATATATATATATATATATATATATATATATATATATATATATATATATATATATATATATATATATATATATATATATATATATATATATATATATATATATATATATATATATTAAAATTAAATCCGCATTCCGCATCCGCATCCGCATCCGAACTTTTCGAAAATTCAAAATCCGCATCCGCATCCGCATCCGCACTTTCGAAAATTCAACATCCGCATCCGCATCCGCATCCGCACTTTCGAAAATTCAACATCCGCATCCGCATCCGCATCCGCACTTCTCAAAATTCAACATCCGCATCCGCATCCGCAAATTGGAAAATATGACATCCGATCCATCATATATATATATATATATATATATATATATATATATATATATATATATATATATATATATATATATATATATATATATATATATATATATATATATATATATATATATATATATATATATATATTATATATTTATATATGGAGGTACCGGTGTTGAGGAGAATAGATGTGGCGAAGTTGAGGTGGTGGGGTCATCTGGAAAGGATGCCGGAATATAGAATTGCGAAGAGAAGATGGAATTGGACGCCAAATGGAAGAAGGCCAAGGGGCAGACCTAGGAAGAAATGGAAGGAATCGGTGCAGGATGCGTTGAGAAGATGCGGGATGCCCAAGATGGAGGAAATACAGGGAAGAAGAATGTGGGAAGACAGAGATGAGTGGAGAAGACTGCTGAGTCCACTGACAGGTCGCGGTTTCCTGGACCCCGACCTTCCTGGGGGAGGACAGTAAGACAGTAAGTAAGTAATATATATATATATATATATATATATATATATATATATATATATATATATATATATATATATATATTATATATATATATATTATATATATAATATATATATATATATATAAATATATAATCCCCCCTAGGATCCTACCTCAGATTAGCCTACACTCGTTTAAAGTAATTTTTTCTTAGGTTTGAAATTTTTCATCATTTTCGCATAAGGTTCCTTAGATTCCCGGGTCATTAAGCTTGTCCAAGTCCAGTGCTTAGACTTGATTGATCTATTACCAATTGATTAATTAAGTATTTAGAGATTTATTGGCTTAATTTCATATCTTTGCTGTTAATGATCAGACTGGGTTCAAATTTGTACAGCTGATTCTCTATATATCAAGGAACAATTTGATGTATTTATCCCATCTCTACTCCAGTTAATTGATTGATAATAAGCGTTCAAAATTATTCAACGTTTCAACAATTTGATTACCACGTTTTCGATTAGTGAGGAGAAAAGCGTTGCTATATAACGAGTCCTGAATTCTCTGTTGGCTCGTGATAAACTTCATACTCCAAGTGTAGCATTTCTAGTAATATTGCATTAATTTTCATTGTATATTTAAAATCAATTAAATTCTTTTTATATTTCTATTATAGAAATTTAATAGAGAAAAATCGAATTAATTGTTCTGTCGAGAGATGTCTAGCAAGTGGATTCCGCTACCCAAGCGCACTTGCCCTGATCGGACAGTTTGGAAGTCATAGCTGTGGATGGTGGTTGATATATATGTTAATATTGTAAATATTTCTTTTCTTGCGTTAAAATCAACCACAATTATATTTGAATTTAACTTCAAACTTAGGTGTTCATCTTAAGATCATTATAATCCTTTGCTTCGTTATCAAAGGTGCTTTTCTTTCATTTTTAACAAAAAACTGTAACTGTGTGCATTTTACGAGCGTGGGGAAGGTAAGTCTTTTCCATACAGGTCACGCGCTTATACAGTAGATGGTAGGTAGCTTCGTAAGTATTCTTGTGTCATTCTACGTTATCTACTTTGGCGTGAGCATATTCTATTGTCATAATAGTAATGATAATGATAATAATTATTGTTGTTATTATTATCATTACTGTTAATATCATTGTCTTCTAGTTCCAACCTATACCAGTGTAGTGTTTGTATGTGTGTCAGTCAATCGTTTAATTTTAAGACCTTGATCGAATTTATGATTGTAAATATTATTTCGTTGCAGTAGTTAGATTACCCACATTAGAGTAAACAAACCAAACATTATCCTCCTTATAAAAAACGCTTAGTAAGATCATTTGTAAGCTTTCCGGTTTCAGGTGGAATTTCAAGAACATCTATAATCTCATTTTCCTGTTTCCAACTAGCCTCTACTCATTTTTTCCGACAATTGGAGGTTTTTCTATTTAACTTCGGTGTCCATTCTGGAATTTATAGCTCGGTGGGTGATTGGTTGTAATATTGAAAGGTGTTGCAATTAATTGTCTATAGAACGTTAAATAAAAGTTTGGATAGTATTCTGGGTGATTAGAAGTAGGCAAGGTGGAATCTTTAACATATACAAAAGGTAACTAAACCTGTTAATTTAATCCATAAAACAACCCCATTTACGATATCTCCCAAATGCATATTTTAAATGGTTCCCTAATGAATAATAAGTAGGTTTAATTGCAGTTAGTATGCTATCAGTTATTCAATTGGGGAAGGAATTGTTGTGCAATTTCATAACCGACAGACAGAAACTGTCATCGAGAAAATGGTACAACATTTTTTGACGCTGAACGTTTTTTTACCCACTGTATAGTGGGTTATTTTTTATTTATTATTATTATTATTTTTTTTTTGTGTGTGTGTGGTCCATTATTTTTGTTGGAAACGCTACAGTGCAGACTTGCTAAAGCCTGCCAAATTTTACACCGGTTGTAGGTCAAAAGAAAAATTACATCTCCTTTATATTTTTTACATCTTAAGTATATATGTATTTAAATTTAATTTAGGATTACTAGCATGCGAGTCTCCTCATATTATATACAGCCTACTTAATTGCGGCCTATTTGTTTAAGTTCATTAATAGAGCATATTTTAAAATTTAATCTACTTAATTAGGCCTATTTATTTTGGTCTATTATTTATGTGGGCAAATTTTAAATTTTAATTTTTCTTTAATTTTTTATTTAATTGGGCTTATTTATTTTTGCATATTTTAATTGGGAATATTTTAAACTTTAATTTATTTAATTTGGGCTCTTTATTTTGGTCTATTTTAATTGGGCATATTTAAATTTTACACCTCCATCTACTTAATTGGGCCTATTTATATTCTTTCGTCTATTTTAATTTGGATTATTTAAGTTTTAATCTACTTAATTTGTCCTATTTATTTTCCGTCGTCTATTTCAATTGGGCATATTTAAGTTTTAATCTACATAATTGGGCCTATTTATTTTCTTTTGTCTATTTTAATTGGGCATATTTTAAGTTTCAATCAACTTAATTTGGGCCTTTGTTTAGAATCTATTCAATTGAGTATACCTTATTCGTTGGTTTATTTACTTGAGCCTACTCTAGGTTTAACCTTTTAATATATATATATATATATATATATATATATATATATATATATATATATAATATATATATATATATATATATATATATATATATATATATATATATATATATATAAATAATTAAATCTCCTTTATAAATTTTACATCTTAAGTATATATGTATTTAAATATAATTTAAGCTCACTAGCATGGGAGTCTCCTCATATTAGATAGAACTAAGGTGACCATATTTTTCTGATCAAAATTCGGGACGCTTCTAAGCATTGCTCCCCCCCCCACCTCCAAATACACTGCCCGTAAGGGTTTTAATCGATGTATAAAGGAGGAGGATTTTTAATATAAAGAAGAACTACGATTGTTGCTTTCGAAAACAAGTCATATGGTTTATTAGTTAAGGACATTCTACAAAAAAATAAATAAATAAATACATTTTTGCCTTCTGCTCCCATGCGCCGCGCCCTCTGGCTTTATGGAGGTGTGTCATTGCCTTTTTCTGCTGTCAGACTGACTGTTTGAATAAATAATTTTTGCCAAATATAAAAATTGGGACAAATGTCCTTCTCTAAAAAAAATCGGAACACGGCAAAAATCGGGACGGATGGTCACCTTAGATTGAACCTATACAAAGAGTCCTTGAGGCACTACTATATATATAATATATATATATATATATATATATATATATATTATATAATATATATAATATATATATATATATATATATATATATAATATATAACTTTAAATCACAGAAAAAAGGCTGTCATTTGAGGCAGTCTAAAATTTGTTTTAGTTTAGTTAGCAATTACAATTTGGCCTACTGTCCCTCTCATTTCATATATTTATTGGTCTTGTTCCCCTACTTGCTATTAATTAGTATTGTTTGGTTTCTATTGGCACTAATTTATAATTTTATTGGCCTTGTTGCCCTACTTGCTATTAATTAGTACAGTTTGGTTTCTATTGGCATCATTTTAAATTTTATTGGCCTTGTAAATTAGTATAGTTTGGTTTCCATTGGCACTACTTTAAATTTATTGCCCTTGTTGTCCTACTCGCTATTAATTTTCATGGTCTGGTTTCTACTGGCATTATTTAAAAAATTTATTGGCCTTGTTGCCCTACTTACTATTAATTAGTATAGTTTGGCTTCTATTGGCACTACTATAATTTATTGGCCTTGTTGCCCTACATGCTATTAATTAGTACAGTTTGGTTTTTATTGGCATCATTTTAAATTTTATTGGCCTTGCTACCCTACTTGCTAATAATTAATTTAGTTTGGTTTCTATTGGCACTACTTTAAATTTATTGGCATTGTTGCCCTACTCGCTATTAATTTTCATGGTTTGGTTTCTATTGGCACCATTTTATTAATTTATGGCCTTGTTGGCCTACTTGTTATTAATTAACATAGTTTGGTTTCTATTGGCACTACCTATAATTTGACCATTGTAAGATTCCTTTGCCGTTATTCAACATATATTGGAATCCATTGGTCTCTCCTCTATAATTTAAATTCAGACTTGGCTCGTAAGCTTCTTCCCTGAAAACCTTGTATACACTTATTGATTAATTCTATCTATGAAATTTACGTAAATTTATTTACTTTTAAGAAGAAAATTTAACTTTTAAATTTTTTTTCTCTACTTTCATTCTTCATTTGGGAATCACCTAGTACTTAGTTAATTTTTAACGTGAACTCATATATTTCACAATTCCCTTGAGGAAAATGATTAATTGCTAGAATTGCGTTGGTCTCTCGAGAGCTTGTAAATTGTAACTTGTAACGAGGAAAATTGTAATTGTAATTGAAATTTTAACTTGCAATTCGTCGTTCAGAACCACTTGTGAAAAGTTTATATACATTTTTTTTAAAAAATTTTTTTTATCTTTTTTATTTTTTTATTTATTTATTTTTTTATTTTTTTGTTCCCTCTCCTTTAACTTTGGTCATGGCACTCCCTGATTCAAATAATGATTCGTTAGACATGGTTATTAAAAGGTTGGATGAGGCCAATAAACAGCGTGAACTACTTCAATCTCGAGCGACTAAGTCAATAAATGAGATCGATAAGATCGCTAGTGCTTCTGACCCTCTCTTGGGGAGACTAAATGCTCTTGTCAAAACTTTAGAAAACATCGATGCTGATTTGAGTGAGTTCAACGCCATTACACAAGAGTCCTTGAACGACGATGCGCTCTCCAGAGATGAAGATGAATGCTTTGAACGCCATATAACTATCACCGATAAAATCGAAACCACCAGGTTAATTTTAGAACCCCTTAAGAGACATTCGACTACACATACGCTCAACTTCACTTCTGAACTTCCTACCAAACGCCTCTCAAGTTTTGATGGGGACACTAACTTTTTTAAATTTCATGGAAATATTTTAAACCAACGTAGAAAATAAAGGATACTCTGAGATAAATAAATTAAATTTACTGTTAAACTGTCTCAAAGGCCCTGCCCTCAAATTGATCTCTGGTTATGCAGTCGCATCTAGTAATGAGAAAGTAATTTTAGATTTAGTAAAAGAGGATTTTGGAAACCCAGCTAAAGTCAAAGAAACCTTAATTTGAAAATTATTGAATGTGATTACTCCCAGATATGACTATAGTGAACTGTATCAATTCAAGGCCGACGTACATTGTCACGTTGAATCTCATAAAACGAATAGAATGAGTGGCACTTGCAGCAGCTGCTCAACCCTTTTGGGAGTACTTCTTGCCAAAAACTCCCTGCTCAAATAAGTTAGAAAATTCTCTGGGAAAACTCAAAAGATAACGCAGAAGAAGCTTGGATTTTAGAGTCCCTGATGGACAGCTTAAATCAAACTTTAACTCTCTTAGAAGCCTCTGGTCAAACTTTGTCTTCCAGTACGAAAAATGAGAAGACATTTTGCAAAAATTTTGACAATCCCTCTTCATCGAACAATAAGTTGAAAACCACTGGGACAAAACACAAACAATCAACTGTGTTGGTCACCACACAGACTAATTCTCCACCACCTAACAAATCATGCCAGAAATCAAATAATAATAGTAATAATAATAATAATAATAATAATAATAATAATAATAATAATAATAATAATAATAATAGTAATAATAATAATAATAATAATAATAATAATAATAATAATAATAATAATAATAATAATAATAATAATAATAATAATAATAATAATAATAATAATAATAATTGTAATAATAATAATAATAATAATAATAATAATAATAATAATAATAATAATAATAATAATCAGAATTGTAATAATAATTCCAATATGAAATGTAGATTTTGCAGTTGTACACTTCTGAATGTGGTTTACTGCCCTTTCTTGAATTAAGAAGGCAAGTGGCAGAGAAGCACAAATGGTGTTTCAAATGCTTGGCTCCATATCACCCTACTAATGAGTGCCCGAGCAATGAAACCTGTTTTAATTGTAAGTCTCCAGAGCATCATACTTCTCTCTGCGATCAATTTTTTAAAAAATCAGTATATGTTTCCCTTCCCTCCGCCCCCAAACTTCATCAAATAATTTGACTACAACTCTTACATCGTATAGTAATGGAGTAGCATTACCTATTGCTGATGTGACTATATTTAAAGATAGGAAACCCATAATGGTGGGGACACTTTGTGATCAAGTATCACAAAGGACTCTGGTTACCAAGTCCGTATCCAAATTATTCATTTGTGTTCCTCACTCAAAAGTAAACATAGCTATCAATGGTATTAACCATTAAAGGTGCTACTTCTGAGCATGATGTTGTGATACTTAAAATTAAAGCTAAAGAAGGTGTTATACCCGTCTCTGCCGTCGTTGTGGATTACTTACCCAATGATCTTAATATTCCTGGGTTAATAAAAATTACACAAATGCTTCAGAAACATCACATTCTCCTCGCAAACCCCTTCCCAAGTAGCGATAGGGTTTCTGATATTGGAATTCTACTGAGAGCTTCACAACCTTAAGTTCGTCAAGTCCTTTGAGAAATTTCATGGTATAAACTTCCATGAAAACTAACCTTGGTCATATTATATGGGGTCAGTTACCCTTTGCATCAAGTAACTCTGAATCCCAAATTACAGTAGTGTCTCCGTTTCGAACAGAAATCCAATTCATTGAAGACATAAACAAATCTGATTTTCCCTTCATTAATAAGTAAAGAACTTTGGCTCTTACTCTATCTACAATCTGCAAGTGAGGAAAGAGAATTTTTAAACACATCCTTGGATAAGGAAGATCCTTCTTTAACCACTCTACCTGTTATAAATGAAAAATATAATCTCACTTCTACAAATGACCTAGATCGTCTGTGGTCTCTCTCTCTCTTCTCTCTCTCTCTCTCTCTCTCTCTCTCTCTCTCTCTCTCTCTCTCTCTCTCTCTCTCTCTCTCTCTCTCTCTCTCTCTCTCTCTCTCTCTCTCTCTCTCTCTCTCTCTCTCTCTCTCTCTCTCTCTCTCTCTCTCTCTCTCTTCTCTCTCTCTCTCTCTCTCTCTCTCTCTCTCTCTCTCTCTCTCTCTCTCTCTCTCTCTCTCTCTCTCTCTCTCTCTCTCTCTCTCTCTTCTCTCTTCTCTCTCTCTCCTCTCTCTCTCTCTCTCTCTCTCTCTCTCTCTCTCTCTCTCTTCTCTCTTCTCTCTCTCTCTCTCTCACATCGGCATACTTCCCAATGAACAGTTTAACGATGCTGAAAAAAACACTTTAGAATCCATTGAGGATAATTAACGTTTTGAATATGGAAAATATGTTGTGTCTTTGCCATGGCGCAATAATCATCCGTCACTACCTGATAACTATTCTCTTTCAAAGTGTCTCTTATACAGTCTTAAAAAAAACTTGGGTGAACCTTGAACTCTTTAATATCATATGATGATGTGATTAATGATCAGCATCCTCGTTACTTCATTGAAGAGGTCAGACATTCCACTCCTCTCCATCCTGGTTCGTAAATCATCCTTAATAACTGCCCCGATGTTAGTATACGACTTGTTCCTCAGGAAATCTTAGTTTTTTTTTTTTTTTTTTTTTTTTTTACAAACGCCACCACTCACGGGCAGAGCCCTTTCAAGGAGGGGCAAACACATAAGGAGAAAATTCCTTAACACACACACCTAACGACAACCCTCAGGTGGGCACAGACGGAAGCCTTGAAGAGAGGAAGATTAAATACAGGAGGAAAAATAGATGATGGTAGAGAGTTCCACAGAATGGAGGTGGCTGGAAAGAAGGAGGCACCACAACGGGCTAGCCTGGGGTTTCCTACGTCCACACAAAATTGGTGTGAAAGCAGGGCACCCCTTGTGCAACGAGGACGACGCAACGGTGGAGGAATGCGAGAGGCCAATTCCCTCGAGCACCTGCCATTGTAATACCTATAGAAAAGAGATAGCGCGCCAACGTCACGTCTCAGAGATAGAGGATCAAGAGAGTTTGAAAGTAGGGACAGTTTATTAATCTTAGCTTTAAACTCAACCCTATCCAGAAGAGAGGAGGAGCCAGAGCCCCCCCAAATGTGAGAACAGTACTCCATACAAGGGCGAATAAGACCCTTATATATTTGGAGTAACTGTTCAGAAGGAAAAAAATTCTCGCAATCTGAACAGAACCCCCAGCTTCTTAGAGGCCGCTTTAGCAACCATTGTGATATGTGGTTTCCAAGACAGTTTGTTGTTTATGTTTAGACCAAGAATGTTAATGTTATTTATAGGTAAGACGGGAGAGCCATCGAAGAGGATAGGAAAATTAGAGGTGTTTTTGAGAGGGAGATGTGAAGAAGTTGAGTTTTTAAAGAGTTGAATTTCACAAGATTGCTATGTCCCCACCGGGAAATTCCATCCAGATCGGCAAGAATAGAATCGGAAAGTTGAAGACGAGAAGCAAGTCTAGAAGCAAAAGAGGGAGCAGATTTGAAATGAGTAGAAGAATGTAGAGTTGAGTCATCAGCATAAGAGTGAACAGAGTTAGAAGTGCAGTTGAGAAGATCATTAATGAAAAGTAAGAACAAGGTTGGAGATAAAACAGAACCCTGAGGAACACCACAGTTGACAGAAATGGAGGAAGAGGTCGCTCCATCTACAAGTGCCGAAATGGAACGATCAGAGAGAAAACTAGACAAGAGTAAGCAAAGAGAAGGAGGAAACCCAAAGGAAAGGAGCTTGGGAGCAGACGCATGCCATACCCGGTCAAAAGCCTTGGATATGTCAAGCGCCACCACACAAGACTCCCCGAAAGTCCCTAAGGGCAGAAGACCATAGATCAGTAAGATAGGAAAGTATGTCACCAGTTGACCTCGAGCGTCGAAAGCCATACTGGTGATCAGAGAGAAGAGAATGAGACTCCAAATGATCCAGGAAATGAGAGTTGAGAGTTTCAAAAATTTTAGACAGAACACAAGTGAGAGCTATAGGTCGATAGTTAGAAGGGTCAGAGCGACTACCTTTTTTCGGGATCGGCTGAACAAATGCACGCTTCCAGCATTGAGGAAAAGTATTAGTATTAAGGCATAGAGAGTAGAGCTGAACGAGGACAGGGGCCAACTCGGAAGCACACTCCCTCAGAACACGAGGGGGAATGCCATCCGGGCCACTGGCCTTCCTGACGTTCATAGATTTCAGGATCCCATGCACCCGATCATGAGTAATTACAGGTAGAGACATGGGACACCTGAGAGGAGAAGGAGTAGGAGGAGGGATGCCAGAATCGAGCAGGGTGGAATTAGATGAAAAAAGGAGCCGAAGAGATTAGCCTTTTCAGAAGGAGTATTAGCTACAGAACCATCAGAGCGAATAAGAGGAGGAAAGGCAGATTTACAGAAGTTTTTAGAGATATTTTTGACAAGAGGCCAGAAATTTTTATCAGTAGGAAAGCCATGGAGGTCAGCTCACTTCCTTTTATGAAAGCACGCTTGGTCCGTCGAAGAACATCCTGCAACGATTCCGAGCCGAATGAAAATTAGCAAGAGTGATAGGAGGAGAGTTTTTCCATTCACGATAAGCATTGTCTCTCTCCCGAAGGGCAAGAGAACAATTGCCATCGAACCAAGGATTTTGAGGAGAAAAAGATTTAGTTGAAGATGGAATGAATCTGCCCATCCCGTCAAGGATTACGGCCCCTACCTTTTCAGCAGAGACAGAAGTGTCCCTCGAGACAAAGCAAGATTCACTCCAATGATAGTTAGCAAAGAAGCGGCGCATTGCCCCCAATTAGCCCGATTAAAGTGCCAGAAAGTACGTTTAGGGCATGGTG